>SEYY01019350.1:2500-32500 GCA_009176605.1 Armadillidium nasatum
AACACACTTTCAACCTTCTAATTTCCTCTACTTCCTTAACTTGCATATTTTCATAGGGAGTGCGTGTGTGTGGAAATGTCTGCTACTCTTAACTAGTGATGGATCGGATGTCATATTTTCCAATTTGCGGATGCGGATGCGGATGCGGATGTTGAATTTTGGAGAAGTGCGGATGCGGATGCGGATGAGGATGTTGAATTTCCGAAAGTGCGGATGCGGATGCGGATGCGGATGTTGAATTTTCAACGATGCGGATGCGGATGTTAATTTTGATGAGGATGCGGATGCGGATGCGGATGTTAATTATATATATATATATATATATATATATATATATATATATATATATATATATATATATATATATATATATATATATATATATATATATATATATATATATATATATATATATATATATATATATATATATATATATATTATCACTATCACCTTTCCCACTTTCGTGAGGTGGTGCCCGCCACAATTCCCTTACAAACATAACTATTCTTACCTTTCAACGCTTTCACCACCTCCCTCCATCTCTGTCTCCACAAATCTTCTACCCTCGTCCAAACTCAAATTCCTTCCATCAAAATCACTCTCACTCCATCCATCCATCTCCACTTCGGCCTTCCCCTTCCCCTACCCTTCCCCTATCTACATCGGATCTACTTACCTTGCCAACCATCCTGTTCTCTTTCATTCTTCACATATGTCCAAACCATTTTATCACATCCTCCTCCTCCCTATCAATTACACCCTTCTTCCATTTACACATCTCCCTTATTCTTTCATTTCTAATCCTATCAATCCTTCTTAATTTATAAATTTATATATCGCTCTCAAATCTTTCATCTCAAAGACATTGAAACTTTTTCTCGACCGAGCACTTATCGTCTATGTTTCACACACATACAATACAGAAGGTGAACACATACATTCAAACATTCTTATCTTTATTTCTTTCGAAATTTTTCCTTTCTTCCATACTTTTCTTAGGCCCCCACAATACTTTCATCCCTTCTACCACTCTGTTCTTTATTCCTTTTTCAGTCCCACCCTTACCTTCCACCCAACATTTCTAGATATTTGAATTCATTCACCTCCTCAAGTTTCCATTCTCACATTTCTACAAACCAATTCCTCCCTCCACATTTCCTCATCCCCACCTCCAATCCTCATAACTTTATTCTTCGCTGGATTGAATTTCAATCTCGTGTTTGCACATTTCCCTTCAAACTCTCTCACAAGTATTCTCATTTTTTCTCCAGATTCTGCCACCAACACATGCCGCATCATCTGCAAAAAGTAAAACATTCACTTCACATTCACCCTAAATATTTCTCAACGTATTACTCTTCCCTTCTCTCTCCATTTTTCTAAGTAAACCATTCATCAATAGATTAAATAACATGGAGATATTACAAACCCCTGTCTCAATCCCACTCCTATGCAAAACCAATCCGATAGTTCTCTCTTCACATTCACTCTTGATCTACAATTCGCATATATATATATATATATATATATATATATATATATATATATATATATATATATATATATATATATATATATATATATATATATATATATATATATATATATATATATATATATATATATATATATATATATATATATATATATATATATATATATATATATATATATATATATATATATATATATATATATATATATATATATATATATATATATATTAGTGATGGATCGGATGTCATATTTTCTAATTTGCGGATGCGGATGCGGATGCGGATGTCGAATTTTGGAGAAGTGCGGATGCGGATGCGGATGCGGATGTTGAATTTTTGAAAGTGCGGATGCGGATGCGGATGCGGATGTTGAATTTCCGAAAGTGCGGATGCGGATGCGGATGTTGAATTTTCGAAAATGCGGATGCGGATGCGGATGCGGATATTGATTTTTGTGCGGATGCTCCGCATCCTCGCATGCGGATGCGGATGCGGATGCCATCACTACTCTTAACTTACAATGCCATTTCCCCCCCCCACTTCCTCAACGCCATTCCCCCCCCACTTCCTCAACGCCATTCCCCCCCCACTTCCCCAACGCCATTTCCACCACCCCCACTTCCCCAAAGCCGATAAAAAATATCATGATGGCTTTATTTCCAATGTCTGATGCAATTTAACATATTTATTAACGTAATCTAGGCCAGATTTTGGTTCTATCAAGAATTATGAGCAAAATTTCCTTTAATATCTCTGCAACTCAAACTCATTATTTTTAAATTGTTTTACAGCACATCATAAAATGAATTGCAAATTTAAATTATTGTTTGCCTTTTACACCTACTATAAAATATATATATATATATATATATATATATATATATATATATATATATATATATATATATATATATATATATATATATATATATATATATATATATATATATATATATATATATATATATATATATATATATATATATATATGAGACTGTCTGGAAAGTTGAGCAACACTACCTCTCTTCAATGGAGCAAGTATGCGACAAAAGAATTCAGAAAAACTGCGTCCAACGTAATATCGAAGGAGAGTCATGCAGCAATTCGACGGACAGAAAGACCGACCGGAAAGGAAATCAGAGAGAAGGGTAAAATGAAAATTTATGAAAGAGAATCTGGTAAAATGTTTCGGTGACTGTGACGTCACAGCAAAAAAGATTATCAAGAATAAGAGAGAAGAGGAAGATCACCAATACGAGGTTTTTAAATGGTATTATTATTATTATTATTATTATTATTATTTTTATTATTATTATAATTATTATCATTATTATTATTATTATTATTATTATTATTATTATTATTATTACTACTACTTCTACAATTGTCATTTTTATTATAAGTTTTAAGATTATTATTATTATTATTATTATTATTATTATTATTATTATTATTATTATTTATTATTATTTCTAATTTTTTTTATTATTGTTATTATTATCTTTATTATTATTATTACAATTATTACTATTATTTTTCCGTTATAAACGCACACGCACACACACATGCACCTACACACACACACACACTAGCATATTATTATTATTATTATTTTTTGTTTCTACAATTGACATTATTATTATCAGTTTTAATATTATTATCAGTTTTATATTATTATTATTATTATTATTATTATTATTATTATTATTATTATTATTTTTGCTTCTACAAATGTCAATATTATTATCATTATTAAATAAATAGTCTCTATAAACACACACACACACACACACACACACACACACACACACACACACACACACACACACACACATGAGAATAATAATATTTTTTATTATTCATTTTCCTTATCCAAACTAGAACTGAGCTCCAAAAACTTGACTAATTCCGGAACTCGGAACCCTATTTTGAGATTTCTAAAGAAAATTTGACTTCTGGCAATGAAAGAAACCTATTATTAAAGATAATATATATATATATATATATATATATATATATATATATATATATATATATATATATATATATATATATATATATATATATATATATATATATATATATATATATATATATTGCTTTTCTGATTTCTTGTCCGATCGATCAAAAGAATCCGTAGCAGCGACCACTGTTCATCCTTTAAGTCAAATATTTTTGAACTATGCAGTCATCCCTTCCTCACATCACAATATTATATTTATTTACTTTCCCATTCATCTTTCGCATTGCTTTTAATATACTGAAAATATTGTCCCAACGATTCCGTTGGGACAATTGGCTAAAATGTCACAAAAAATTTATTTTCTTATTAGAAAATAAATAAGGGAAGTAACTTATGCTTAATTTTTTTTTTTTTTATATATTGAAAAATTTACTGTGGCATTCTTTTCACTTGTCCCAACGATTCGTTAGGACAGTTTTTGCAGTGTAGGTTGGAGATGTTTTGCTCACACAGCTCTTCTTCAAAGGGTGGCAGTCGAATCATATATATATATATATATATATATATATATATATATATATATATATATATATATATATATATATATATATATATATATATATATATATATATATATATATATATATATATATATATATATATATATATATGATTCGACTGCCGTCGAGAGTGAATGCATGTGCTTGGAAGCAGATGGGAAAAAGAAAAGTGAGGAACATCGTAAGGAAGAAGAGAGGAGATAAAAAAGAAGAGAAGAGAAGAGCAGAAGAGAGGAGAAGAAAAAGGAAGAGAAGAGACGAGAAGAGCATAAGAGAGGAGACGAAAAAAGAAGAGATAAAAAAGAAGAGAAGAAAAGAGCAGAAGAGAGGAGAAGAAAAAGGAAGAGAAGAGATGAGAAGAGCATAAGAGAGGAGACGAAAAAAGAAGAGAAGAGAGGAGATAAAAAAGAAGAGAGTAGAAGAGAGGAGAAGAAAAAGGAAGAGAAGAGATGAGAAGAGCATGAGAGGAGACGAAAATAGAAGAGAGGAGATAAAAAAGAAGAGAAGAGAAGAGCAGAAGAGAGAAGAAGAAAAAGGAAGAGAAGAGATGAGAAGAGCAGAAGAGAGGAGGCTATTGGATCTGAGGCTACGATGAGATATTCATGAGGTTGCAGAGTTTGCTTGTAGAATTATGCGTGAAAAAATATTCACCAAAGTTAAGAAAATTTATGATTTTTCGTTATAATATTTCAATATTATTTTGAAAATAAAGTAAAAGAAATTCAATAAAATTATGTGGTGAAGCAACTTAACTTTGATAAAACGTACTTTCGGCCGTTAAATGGAAAATTAAATATTAAAAAAAAAAAAAAAAAAAAAAAAAAAATAAAAAAAATAAAAAAATACATATATATAATATATATATATATATATATATATATATATATATATATATATATATATATATATATATATATATATATATATATATATATATATATATATATATATATATATATATATATATATATATATATATATATATATATATATATATATATATATATATATATATATATATATATATATATATATATATATATATATATATATATATATATAGATATATATTTTTTTTTTTTTTTTTTTTTTTTTTTTTTTTTTTTATTTATTTTTAATAGTAATAATAATAATAATGATAATAATAATAACAATAACAATAACAATAATAATAATAATAATAATAATAATAATAATAATAATAATAATAATAATAATAATAATAATAATAATAATAATAGTACAGTCCTTATCTATAAAATCTTTAAACACTTCAATAACACACGGACGCACACACTTACGCGCGCGCGCGCGCACACACACACACACCTATTTTCTTGTGTTTTTTTTTCGTATCTTTTTTTTACATTATCAATGTCTGGGAGGGGCCACCTTTTTTTAAAAATAATAATAAATAAAAATAATTCTAAATCTAACAGTTTTAAGGCTCCCCTCCCCCCACCGCGGGCTAATAATTGAAAATGGGGGAAGGTAGAGATGAAGTATAGCATATAATTAATCATATTAAATAATAAAAATTTATTAAAATAAAAAGAAAACTAATGTACACATATTAAAAAAGAAATATATTTAGAGTAGACGTCTCTATGTATTAAAAAATAGGATGCCTAATATCTAAAATATACTTTATGGCTTCATATCTATCACTAGACATTCATAGTACGGTATGTATGGCGTTATGGATAATCTTAATGAATGATTAGGGGGGTGTTCCATGGTCAAAACATGGGGGAGTTAGGCTGTTTGTTAGGCCAAGGCCTTCTTTAAGAATAAATACCTTTTGTAAATATTCTTATTCACATAGATTTGTTTGCATATTATTACGGATAATTATTATAGCATTTTCGGATCATTAATTTGTTTGAAATGAAGCAAATTTATTTTCGATTATTCAAAATTTCGTTGGTTCCAATATTTTTAATCATGGCTGCCGCCAAAGTCTTTTTTAAAATCTTCATTTAACTCGTACGTTATCAAATAAAACTTGTTACAGCATTGCGTTCCGTGAAAATCAAGTTTCTACCATAAAATAAATATTAGGCTGTGTTTCTATTTAAATATTTTCGCTGCAGCTGCTTTAAGCGTGACGTCATTCCAGATTTCGTGGAACGCACTAATATACCCGTTATGTTTCAGATTTCAATTTCGTTGTAAAAGGAACGATAAAAATAATATGGATCCCGAGCAATATATCTGATTAATAAAATAATAATAATAATAATAATAATAATAATAATAATAATAATAATAATAATAATAATAATAATAATAATAATAATAATAATAATAATAATAATAATAATAATAATAATAATAAATAATGATAATGAATAATAATAATAATAATAATAATAATAATAATAATAATAATAATAATAATAATAATAATAATAAGGATTTAATTTTAAAAAAAATTTTTTTTTTTTTTTTTTTTTTTTTTTTTTTTTTTTATTTATTAATATATATATATATATATATATATATATATATATATATATATATATATATATATATATATATATATATATATATATATATATATATATATATATATATATATATATATATATATATATATATATATATATATATATATATATATATATATAATATATGTTGTTTATGTGTGTTTATAATATGTAAAAGCAATTTTTAGTGTTTCAGTGTGATTATCGATCAAATTACGTCAGTAGGGCGGTTAAACGTGTGCAGAGAAGTGTTGCCGAAAAAAAAGCGGTTTTTTAATTAATTCAAGCAATGTTCTCTGAATTGTGATTTCAAACTTTACTTGGAATTGTTATTTGAACATTTTTTACTAAATTCAATATGGCGGATCACGATGATATTTGCATCGTATTCCACTCTCAAGAAGAAACGCCAAAGAATTTGAATAAGAACTCTCAGAAGGCAAAGACGGCCTCCGATAGCGCTGCTGAAGAAGGTTATAAAAACAATGAAGGTTCTTCGTTACTGCCTTGCGATGTTGACCTTGAAAAATATATCAAGGCCGTTTGCTTGAAAGATGGTGGGTAAGTCATGTAAATCTCTCTCTCTCTCTCTCTCTCTCTCTCTCTCTCTCTCTCTCTCTTACGCACACACACACACACACACACACACACACAATAGAGTGTTTGCAATTTTTCTGAGATAAGATGAATGTTAATGTTAATCTGTTACGAAATTATTTTAATAAGCACATAATACCAATATTAACAATAATAATAATAATAATAATAATATATAATAATAATAATAATAATAATAATAATAATAATAATAATAATAATAATAATAATAATAATAATAATAATAATAATAATAATAATAATAATAATAATAATAATAATAATAATAATATATAATAATATTCAAAATCCTGAGAACAATAATAAAAACAATAATAATAATATTCAAAATCCTGAGAAACCGTATATTTTTTACGAAAAATTAAAAGCTTAAAAAGCAGATAAATTAAAATTCTTTCAAATTTCATTTGAATTTTATTACTGGCTTCACACACACACACACACACACATACACATACACATACACATACACATACACATACACATACACATACACATACACATACACATACACACACATACACATACACATACATATATATACATATATATATATATATATATATATATATATATATATATATATATATATATATATATATATATATATATATATATATATATATATATATAGGGAAGGGGAGGAATAGGGGGGTATCGAGGTGGGGGGAGAGAAATTTGATGAGGTAGAAGAGTTTAAATATCTGGGAATGTTGGTGGATGGAAAAGGGGAGGATGGATGGGTAAATAAAGAATTAAAGATGGAGGGAATGAAAGTGATGAGGGGACTGAGGGAAGTATGGAAGAAGGGGAGAATATCAAAGGAAATAAAGGTAAGAATGTTTGAGAGTATGTGTCTACCATCTGCAATGTATGGGTGTGAGACATGGGGGATGAATGCTCAGATTAGGAAAAGATTAGAAGTTTTTGAAATGAAAGGATTGAGGGCTATATGTGGGTTAAGGAGGGCAGATAGAATCAGAAACGAAAGAATAAGAGAAGATGTGTGAATGGAAGAGGGGAATTGTGCGTAGAGCGGAAGAGGGTGTATTAAGATGGTTTGGGCATATGTGTAGAATGGATAAGAATTGAATGGTGGATAGAGTGATAAGATCCGAGGTAGAGGGAGGAAGGGGGAGGGGAAGGCGGAGGTAGAGGTGGATGGATGGTGTCAGGGAGATATGTGGGGGGGAGAGGTTTGAATGTGAATGAAGGTAGGAGAGTTGCGGATGACAGAGTGAGATGGAGGGCGGTAGTGAAAGGGGTTGAAAGGTAAGAATGGGTATGTTTGTGAGGGAATTGTGGCGGACACCACCCAACGAAAGTGAGAAAGGTGATAATGAAATATATATATATATATATATATATATATATATATATATATATATATATATATATATATATATATATATATATATATATATATATATATATATATATATATATATATATATATATATATATATATATATATATATATATATATATATACCTATGGTGGGCAAAGGCCGAAGGCCTACCAAATTACCACCAGAGCTCAGGAGCAATCCAGAAATCAGGGTCAATTTAAAAGGCCGACATGTCCCGATACACGGCGTTTAAAGGTGTATAAGTCATAGGAAGTTGGGAAAATAGATGAAGGAAGTGTGTTCCAGACTTTACCAGTGGAGTATATGTAAGATTGAGCATTGCGGTTAAGTTTGGGGTCGGAGAATTGGATAAAGAAAGGATGAGACTGTGCAGAAAGACGAGTCGCACGAGTCCTTCTCAATGGAGGAGGTATGCGAAGGGAGAGTTCAGAAGAGCAGTGTTCATTGTAAGAGCGATAGTGTAGAGAGAGGGACGCAACAGTTCGACGGGCAGAAAGAGTCTGGAGAGGATTAGTGAGAGCAGAAGAGTTGATAAGACGAAATGCCCTAGACTCCACCTCTATATATATATATATATATATATATATATATATATATATATATATATATATATATATATATATATATATATATATATATATATATATATATATATATATATATATATATATATTATATATATATATTGAAATTACCTAGTTTAGATGAAGGTGGTACTCAAACTTGAACCTTATTAGTGCAGGTTTTACTCTACCAGATAACTTCAATGCCTAGATTTTTTTTAAAAGCCACCCTCTTCTGCGACTGCAAGCATAAAGAATATCCCCAATATAGTAAATATTTTGTATAAATAATGCCACCTGCAAGTCAGGAACAATGGAAAAAAACTTACGCGGAATCTTCGAGAAAGGGCTTGAAGAATTCTTTTGAAAGAAATTTGCTCTTTCACCGCATCTTCCGAAATCTTGCTCCGAAACTTGCAGATATAATGAAGTAGACGTAATTGGTCTCGATATTGGATTTCCGTCAATCTCTGCCTCATCAATTCGTCAGTCAATGAAAGGAAAATAGAGCGCTCTAGAAAAATAGGACTGAGAACGAATTAGACAATATTAAAACATAAGAAACCCAAGATCGATAGAAAATAGTTTCAAAGTAATGAAAGCAAAATTCACAAACTCAGTATATTTCGTAGATTACGATTATTTAGTAAAATACACTTTTAAACAGTAAAATTAGGTTAATGTCAAATTCGAGAAAGTCCTAATTTTTAGACAAAGACAAATGTATATACTCCAATATTATTATTATATAAAACTCAATTACGCATGAATTTTATAAAAGATTCAATATTATTAGAAATAGTGAACACAGAACACTATAATATGCTTCCTCTTGGAAGGCAAAATAGAAAAAGACGTTTTTAAAATCTAGCAACCTCCCTTTTCAAATTCCCAGCAAGAATCCTCCCAAAATTCCTACCTTACAGGTGGTATCTAGCTACTTTTAACTTTAAATTTTTATAATATATATATATATATTAGAGGTGGACCGGATAGTAATTTTTTACTATCCGCGGATGCGGATGCGGTTGCGGATATTCAATTGCGGATATCCGCAGATGCGGATGCGGATGCGGATAGTTTAATTTTTTAGGAGTTTTTGCCATAGATTCTTGGAATTTTAAATATAATATCCAGAATCTATGTTACCAGGGTGTGGGACGGGGACCCAACTCTTGAACACCCCACCAACCTCTTTCCCCAACCTCCACCCATTTGGAAAAAGGTTATATATATATATATATATATATATATATATATATATATATATATATATATATATATATATATATATATATATATATATATATATATATATATATATATATATATATATATATATATATATATATATATATAGCCAGTAATTCAGTATTACGTTCACACTTCACAGTTTCACATATTCCATTTGAAGTTAATAATTGGTAAGTTATTTTTTAGAAATAAAAGCTTTTGGGCTCTTTCAGGTGAAAGTTTGGTTCGCTTTTCGTCGTAAAATGAGGCCTGCTCCACTGGAAAGACGCTCACTAGCAACACTAGTTGAAGGACATGCTAAATAAGTCCTTGCCAGCTGAACAAGAAAAGGAAAAATTTTGCAATTATCTCTCCACCAAACCAGTTGGTCTTTATCTGCCTCCAAACGTGGGAGTTTCAGATAATTTTCAATAATCGATATTGTATCCTTTGATACTTCTGACTGTGATTCTTCATTGCTGCTGGAAGCTAGAAGATCTTTCATTGATTTAGCAGTGCTTAAGCTAACAGATTTTGTTTCTTTTGTATCTGACAGCTTTTGCTTTTTCTTGAAAGGCGTTATTTTAGCTGTTTCTATCATCTCATCGCATAAGCATCCTAATTTGATTTTAACATTCTGAGAAACAAGTGGTTTAAAAAATTTTTGTTTTGTACCTAGGATCTAAAAAGGTTGCAATTGTATAAGCATCATCATTTTCCAGGTTTTCAAATCTGTCGTTCATCTCCTTCATTAATGTTTCAGTCATCCTTGAAACTCCATTAGACTTAATAACATTTGTTAACACAACTTTCAATGTTGAAACAAGTGGTATCACATCTGACAAACATGATTCAGCTGAACTTATAGTCTTTGTTGATTCTTCAAAAGGCTTAAGGATATTAATACAATTATTTAAAATGTAATTTTCGTCATCTGTTAGAGGCTTTATTTTTGTGCTGCTTGAAGCATAAAGGCAAATGGCCTCATTAATTTCGCTCATCCTCTCAAGCATATGCAAACTACTATTCCAGCGTGTTTGAATATCTTGCATGACAGAAAGTGGACGAACATTTAATCTTGTTTGTATTTTCTTCAGCTCATTTTGGGCTACAACGTAGTGATTGAAATGCGTAGCAATTAACCTACATTTGGTTATTAAATCGGATACACATTTTTGACTCATAATGGAATTTTTAACTACTATCTGAGTTTGGTGTGCAAAGCAATCTACATTTTTCACTCTTGCCAGAGAAAGTGCTTTTTTTTATATTTGTGCCCGAATCCCTGACTACGCAGTGCACTTCATTTAATGAAATCTTCCATTTTGTCAGCATCTTTTCAAATACAGTTTCAAGATAGTCGCCTGTATGGCGCTCAGAAAGAGGTTCTGCATTCAATACCAAGTTTTGCCTTTGAAAGTTTTTATCGAATGCATGATACGTAATTTTTTACTATCCGCACATGCGGATGCGGTTGCGGATATCCAATTGCGGATATCCGCGGATGCGGATATTGGAAAAATGATGCGGATATCCGCAGTTGCGGATGCGGATGCGGATATCCGGTCCACCTCTAATATATATATATATATATATATATATATATATATATATATATATATATATATATATATATATATATATATATATATATATATATATATATATATATATATATATATATATATATATATATATATATATATATATGAGAGGGACCTGTCTCAACAATATGACTATGGTCCTATCCTTAAGAGTAAGATCTGCAAACATGTCAGTTCTTTTCATCTTTTTTTCTGACCATCAATATATGGCTTTCTTAAAGGCTAAATTACTGTGGGCGAGTTTTTAAGTCAGAGAGTAAACTCGTCCAGTTCAATCAATATTTAGACTTGGACGAATAAACCACAGCTTATATATGAGTAAACTAACAAACTAGCTACTCGCTGCTGGAAAGCTGAAGACCCGGCTACGTTTACAATCTACTCGCAGGCAATTGTAAACTCGCTCAGTGCAATCAGTATATATATACTTGAATGAGTAAACTAGCAAATAGATTGCTAGTTGAGGACCCGGCTACTTTAACTTTTTACTCGCTGGCTTGTAAACTCGCTCAGTGCAATCAATATATATATACTTGAACGAGAGTAGTATAGGTTGCGCTTTTGACAAGTGCCAGATTTAGCTACTTTTCAAAAAAATCTGGCAACCTAAGCCAAAACGGGATTTTGATTTGCAAAGCAAATCACTCCGCTCAAATTGACCTCTACTAACGAGTAACTAGCCAACTAGATACTCGCTGCTAGCTGAGGATCTGGCTACTTTACAATCTACTCGTTGTCTTGTAAATTTGTCCAGTGTAATAGAGTCTATTGGCAATCTCTTTCTTCTTTCTGATTCTTGGTTCTCTGCTCTTCGGCATTTCTGTGCAAAAGAAAATAAACAATTTAGTAGAATGTTAATAATAATACCTGAGAATTTAAAAATGTTGCTGTCAAATTTTAACTTCGTTATTAATAATAATAAATAATTATTATTATTATTAATACTATTTTTCAGATACGCGTGGGTTGTACTGGTTGCCATGTTGGTATCAAACGTCCTCACAGCCGGATACATCAAATCTTTCGGAATGATATACAATTCAGTTCTTGCAGAGTATCCGAATACATCTGGTGCTGAAGCGGGGTTGATGATGGGGCTTTTAGTCGGATGTCGAGCGATGTTCGGTAAATGTCTGCACTAAGCTTATGTCGACTTTAAAGCATGACAATATCATTAAAATTCAAGATAAATGATTCCACAGTTTATTATTATTATTATTATTATTATTATTTTTATTGCAGCACCGATAGCAGGCGCTCTTGGCGTGAGATTTGGTAGTAGAATTTCTCTAGCGGTCGGGACAATTCTTTGCTTCTCCGGACTCGTGTCATCTTACTTTTGTACATCCGTCATCCAACTTTCATTCTCTCTTGGGGCAATGATAGGTATATATATATATATATATATATATATATATATATATATATATATATATATATATATATATATATATATATATATATATATATATATATATATATATATATATATATATACAGAAAGAGAGGTCTGCTTTTGACGGGTGCCAGATTCTGTCTAAAAGAAGCTAAATCTGGCAACCTGGAGCACCTCACACTCTTTCGTGAAGTTATTTGCTTAGTTTACTATCCTTTTTGACCCCTAGCGGAGGGTTCAAGGCAACTCAGAGAGTTGCACTCCCCTTAATAATTGAAATACCCCCCCTAAGGGAGGTGGCGTAGCCCAGCACCTCTTTTATTTTTCAGACTTCCTTTGCCTTGTTTTGAGTATATATATATATATATATATATATATATATATATATATATATATATATATATATATATATATATATATATATATATATATATATATATATATATATATATATATATATATGACTGTATATATTTGTGTTTGTGTGTATGTGGGTGTTTGGGTATAACTTGTAAATGCATGCATGTACTTTAATGTATTGCGTTAAAAAAAAAAAGTTTTAAAAAATCTGAATAAATACGAAAAAAAAAGGAAAAACTATGTGTTTCCCCGACACTTCAGGGAAACCCTCCAGGAAGAGAACAGAGGAAGTCTCCGACCTCCAGAAACTCTCCACCGAAAGAGGGAGCTCCCGATTTCAAAACACGTCAAAAAAGTGTGTGAGAACAGCTGTGTAAATGTTAGAGAAGTCATGAACCCTAATTAGGCAAAATGAATCAGTTTGTATGGGCTAGTGCCCCTCCCTTTGAACCTCACTATTCGGAGACTACGCCCTTCCAAAATACATCTCGGAGAAGAAACCACAAAATAATCAAAACGTTGTAAAGGAAAAGTTTGAAAAATAAATGGGATGCTGGGCTACGCCACCTCATACTTAGAGGGGGGTATTCTCATCCTTGAGGGGAACGCAACCCACTAGGTGGCCTTGAACTCTCCCCTAGGGGCCAGAAAGGATCGTGACTCATCAAGTAGCCTCATGAAAGAGTGTGAGGTGCGCCGGGTTGCCAGATTTAGCTTCTTTTGGGCGGAATCTGGTACCCGTCAAAAGCAGACCTCTCTCTCTCTCTCTCTCTCTCTCTCTCTCTCTCTATATATATATATATATATATATATATATATATATATATATATATATATATATATATATATATATATATATATATATATATATATATATATATATATATATATATATATATATATATATATATATATATATATATATATATATATATAGGTTTGGGACTTTGCCTAATCGAATCAATTCAAGTCGTGGTAATTGCAAATTTCTTTGAGAAGAAACTTTCTACCGCAAATGGAATCCGTGTATCTGGCAACCCGATCGGAGGCATGACTTATCCATTTATTCTTCTCTTCCTCATGGATGGTGTTGGGGTTCGTGCCTCGCGAGTCCTTTTAGGATCTATATTTCTACATATCCTTATTTGTGCGTTTCTTATTCGTAGTCCAAAAGTCCACAAAAGAATTCAAATTCTCAGCGTCGTCCGCAAAGTTGAGGAGTTGCCAAATGTCACAAGAAAGAAAATTTTCGAGGCACTTTATAGACAGTTTCCAGATCCTCCAAAAGGTTCTAGAAGTAAAGCATTGGAATTTCATTATTTAAAGAACGCTGTATATTGGATCTTCATTTTATCTGCAATGACAGTTTCATTATCTCTTCCGATGGTCATTTATTACATTCCGATTTACTGCAAAAGTTTTGGTTTAACACCAACTCAAATATCGATTATTTTATCCTTCCAGTCCTTCATAGACACAATCTTCCGATTAATCATGGGCTTCGTCAGCAATAAAAACTTTTACAAAATGGCGCATGGATTCATATTCTGGTAAACTACAGTAATTTTATCATAATTTTATTGAAGTAGGTTTTTAGTGGCTGGATACAATAAAAATTTTCATAGTATGTGGTCAAACAATGTAATATTTATATATGTATATAAATTAGTAGTTTTACATTGGTAATAGAGAAGATTTAGAATATTGCACGCTATCGCATACTTTACTTCTTCTGGTATTATTATGAATGTAAATTTACAATTAATATTTCTTATATAGAATTAGAGGGTGTATATATAAGGAAAAAAACTCCTATAATAAGCATTAAAATTGTTCCACTTTCCAAATTTATAAAACTCATATTTAAAATATATTTACCTTGTAACTATAGAGTTCAGGGAAAATTACAATTGCACCTCTATTTCTATTCTAATCAAAGATAACAAATTCAATCTTGACCCATGAAGGTTCTAAATACAAAATTTTTAGATCTGTCTTGCTAAATAAACTTTCACAACTGACAAATTCAGTCTTGACCCATGAAGGCTTTAAATACGAAAGTTTTATATCTGTCTTGTTAAATAATCTTCCACAACATAATCTTTCTCAACATAATCTTTCACAACATAATCTAAGTAGGAGATGTGAAGATTGGGAAAGACGCTAAATAATCTTTCCCAATAGGAAAATTCTTGTATTAAAAGTAGTGAGAATCTCTGGAATCTTCATTTTAAAAATATTTTTAATAAAAACATTCCAAAGAATTTCATAGAATTTATAGCACTGTATTTTAACCTAATAAATAATTTATATAAATTTTTATGATAATCGAAGACTTGATAAATAGTTTTCGGAGATTCTCAGGTTATGTGCAATATATTATCATATTTTTGATAAGTCACTCTGTAAATAAAACACATTTCAATTCTTTCCATCAAACTAATACATTTCACCACATTCACAGTACCTGATATAAATCTGAATTGAATTAACCAATTAATTATTATTATTATTATTATTATTTTTTACTTTATTTAGTTTGTGCGTTGGAGGAGCTGGAATCTTAATTATTCCATTGTGTACAGATTTATGGCAAATATATTTGGCGATATCCCTTTTTACTATGGGAAGCGCTGGCAATTACGCTTTCCTGAACGTTGTGCTCACAGAACAGTTTGGAAAGCATTCGATTGCCACCACTTGGGGCTTTTGTGCGAATGGTACAAGGGAATTTGCAGCTTCATCAATCCACCGTTGTTAGGTAACTACATTTTATTTAATTTTTATGAACATATTTTATTAATTAAATTAAATGTTTCTATAGAGATATATTTCAAAATTGAAAATTCCCCCCCACCTCTCTCCTTCTTATCTGTCAAACATTTTTCAAAGTTTAATTATAAATGAAAAATTTTATAGAGTCTTTTCTATCCATAAGTATGATCTCTGATTGATCTAAATAAAATAATAAAATTCATTTAATTTTACCCAACGTAAATGTAAATTAATTTTAAGAAGTTTTCCATTTCATCTTATATTCTGACAACTTTTCAGCTACTTCTCTTAAGTCAAAGTTATCATTGTCTTTACTATACAGGGTCTCAGATTAAGTCTTATGAATTTATGAAACCCAATTTACTCATGCACACACACACACATTTGCAACCATCTCATAATTATTTTACATAATTTTTATATATTTCATTTCTGCATACCGTATTATATTTAACAAGTTTTTTTTTCTTTTTCTTTTTTATATATAAAAGTTCACATCTCACAGGCATTGCCCTATTCTAGGAGAGGAACTTTTCTAGGTAGTATATACCTAGGATCCCCAAGTGGGATCGAATCGGCACCCTCAAGCACGTGAATCAATCACTCTACCGTTTGAGCCACAGTAGACGGCTTATATGTCTTCATCTTGAATATAGTTCAACACTGAAGTTGATTAGTATATGTGTATTGTATATTTGAAGTTGACTAATTACAGAACAACGTACTTTTCAGGAGCAATCGTTGATGCAAGCAAGAGTTACACACCTACTTTCATAGTGATGGGAGGAGGAATGCTTTTGTCAGGAATTATTTTGATCTTTGAATCTCTAGTCATCAAAGTAACAAAATCTTCTGTAGTAATAACGTAACATTTTGTACGTTTCTAAAACCATTTTTTATTATTCGATGTAGCTACAATTCAATACACTGTCATGTGAAACGATTTCTCAAAGAATATCACAATTATTAATAATAAAAGTGACAAAAACTTTCCAGTACATATTAGCCGCATATCGCTAGAAGAATCATCCCATAAAATAACCATTCGTACCAACCGCGAAAAACAATTAAAATTTTATTTTTTAAAAATATTTTATAACGTCATGTTTTTGGTGTCTAAATAGGCATGGTGGGCATTAATGGATTAATCAGACTGAAATTATAAAACTTTATTTATTAAATTTGTTATCTTATAAGCGCTATATTAACAGTAAATTAAAGCAGGATCTATTTTTAAATAAGTACATAACATTACTGCCTTTTCAGGAGATAGTATGTATCTCTAATAATTCACTTGTAAATTTTGTTATAATAAATGATCAAACGTTTATTTCCTTATGTTTATAGTACATACTACTCATTAAAACTCAACCAGAATGTGTGTCTTTGTTTTTGGAACTTGAACAACGACGTCCAATCTGGGTAAATTTCTATGACTCCCGAAAGGAGGCTAGCTTACCCGTTGTCTTCAAATTTGAACTGTGACTCAGAGAAATTTCTTGTAACAATAATAATTAAAAAAAAAAAAAAATTCGGATAAAAATTTATGACAGTTTTATTAAATGCATTATGAGTGTTCCATTGAGCAGTAACTTCATCACCAGTCATACATATTATTATGCATTAACCCGTACAAATTCGATAAGTTCGCAGGAAGGCTATTAAAACTATAATAATAACTTTGGATGACAAGAAGTATACGACAGAATAGTCCAGAAGAGCAGTGTCTGCGGTAGTAGCGATAGAATATAAGAGAGAGTGACTCTATATTTCACAATCAGATTCAAAAATTCATATTCATTGTCATCATTTACACCTTCTATGGGGTGGTTTACATGTGCCTAGTTCATGGATGGAATTTCTTTTCTAAACTCCTCTTGAGTTGAGTCCGATATATCATTTTCTACACTGACTACATCTGAATTACTTTCCCTTCTTCACTTATTGGTCTTTCATATATCAGTGGGTCTTCTAATTCTTGTATCATTAAAACAAGTTCTTCATTATCTTTAGATTTTCCTTCTCGGGTTTCTTCTCTTTCTGAGTGATTGTATTATTGAAATGTTTCTTTTTCAGTTTGTTAAAGTTTTCCCCCTTTTTCTTTCATTTCCTCAATCAAAAACAAAGTTAAATTTTTCTACACTATCAGCCTCTTTTTCCTTAATATTACTAAGTTCCTTCTTTGATGGCAACGTTGTTTTTTCTTTCTTTGAAGTAGTTTAGAATGCACTACTTTGTTTTATCATAGCTTTCCTTTCAGTATCTTTGTATTTGCTAAAGAATCTGAATTTTTCCATAAAATCATTGGCATTTATTTTTTTTTTTTTTTATAAATTTCCATTTCTTCTCCAAAGAAGTGACGTCTTCCATAAGGCATACAGTCTTTTGATGATTCCATCCATTCCTGTTTTCTTGATTACTCCTCCTAGTGAGTAGACTCTTCTTCCTTAAAACTACACATGCTTCCTTTTGCATGTGAAAGAATGTGTGCTTTTAAATTTCCCTTGTGATTACATTCATAGGAACAATCAGAACATTTAAATAATTTTACATTTGAATGTGTAAGCATGTGAGATTGTAATAATCTTTCCTGATTACATTCATAAGAGCAGTGAGAACATTTAAATAATTTTACATTTGAATGTGAAAGCATATGAATGTTTAAGCTTGCTTTATGATTACTTTCATAGGAGCAGTGAGAACATTTAAATAATTTTACATTTGCATGTATAAGCATGTGTCTTACTAAATTTGTTTTCCGATTACATTGATAAGAGCAGTCAGAACATTTAAATAATTTTACATTTGTATGTGTACGCATGTGAGATTGCAATAGTCTTTTCTGATTACTCTCATAGGAGCAGTCAGAACATTTAAATGAATTTTATGGTTGAATGTGTAAGCATGTGTGATTTTAAGTGTTCTTTCTTATTACATTCATAGGAACAGTCAGAACATTTAAATAATTTTACATTTGCATGTGTGAAAGCATATGTATTTTTAAGTTTGCTTTATGATTAGATTCATAAGAACAATCTGAACATTTAAATAATTTTACATTTGAATGTGTAAGCATGTGTCTTACTAAATTTGCTTTGCGATTACATTCATAGGAGCAGTCAGAACATTTTAATAATTTTACATTTGCATGTGAAAGCTTATGCATTTTTAAGCTTGCTTTATAATTACATTCATAAGAACAATCCGAACATTTATACAATTTTACATTTGCATGTGTAAGCATGTGTCTTTTTAAGTATACTTTCATATTACATTCGTAGGAGCAGTGAGCACATTTTAACCTTCTATTGCTGTGTGTTAGGAGGTGTTTTTTGAAGTTTTTTATGAATTTACTATGAAAATTACATCGAGAACATTTAAACTTTGATTTAGTGTGTGTTTTTAAATGGATTTTCAGTTCATCTTTGCTTTTAAAACTAAAATTACAAAATCTACAACGGAGGTATTCCACACAACTCTTTTGTTGATCCATTACTGCTCCCGGAGATCTGCTTCTTAAAGTGAGTTTCTCTTCAAAATCATTTTCTCCTTCAGCAGCATTATCAATGCTGTCCTGTTTAAAACAATGAATTAAAAAGATTATAGTAAGAATATAGAAAAAATTAAAATACTATAATTAAGAGTCTTAATCCTAATTTTAAAATTCCAATTAATTAAAACCACAAATTTCAATGTTGTTAACAGGGGTGGGGAATTGGGAAAAAAATTATTTAATAATAAAATTTATATAATATAAGAAAAATCTGAAACAAAATTCTATATTAATTAATCAATAATTGGAATGGGCTGGATATCTAGTTATCTGGCCTATCCAGATTTTTCTTGGTATCTGGCTATCCATCCTGATAAAATTAATATCCGGCCGGACATTCGTTAAAAATAAAATTCTTAATTATAAGAACAAACATTTTCAAATTATTAAATTATAAAATATGCTCAATTTTTTCAAACTCTATTCTATATAACAGTACCTTTGACCATTCAAATTAAATTAATATACAAGAGTGGGATGAAAAATAACGCCTGATGATGCGTTGCTAAGCAACGGAAACAGGTGTAAACACGCTCAGACCAGCATTCGAAAGACTGAAGCTTGTAGAATAGATTTGACAAGCGAACGGTATAGTTATTTGGTTTCATTGTCGTCCAGTGAAAGAAAAATCCAAGCTAATAGCAAAACTTTGTTGAAGCAACGCCCCATTACAGTGAACATCATGCTGGTGTTAATGATTATACAAGGAAATCGACGACTTAAGCAGTCTGAAATTGCTTCCATGCTTGCAATTTCGAAAGAACGAGTTCAAGCAATAATTGCAGATTTAAAGTATCAAAAAATTTGTGCACATATGGTAAACAACACAAAAAAAATTATCATTTGTCAAGATTTGATTTCAATCAATTTCGAGAAGTGGGTTCAATGATCGCAGAAATATACTGATGTTCGAGGAGATTATGTAGAAAAATAATATTACATGTTCATTGAATAAACCTTTGACCTTCTGACATTACTTTATCTTTCAGTGTAGAAAATTTTACTCCAGAACAGGCGTTACTTTTCAGCCCACAATCACAGATACGTATTCGAAAATTTATTAACTTGTTCACATAACTACAAACTTGATATATAAGTAATATATATATATATATATATATATATATATATATATATATATATATATATATATATATATATATATATATATATATATATATATATATATATATATATATATATAGGGAAGTAGCACTCCCAAGGTGATGAGGTTACCCTAATTGTGTATATGGGGTGTTAAGGGTACTTCCTGTCTCACCCTGGTGCCCAATGGTAAGCATCATTTCGCACTCATCACCACGTTCTTCTACACAGATTAGACTCTCTTTTCAGGCACATAAAATACTATTCTATAAACACATACTTCATTTAAAAAAAAAAAATAATAATAATAATAATAATAATAATAATAATAATATTTATGGTGTCAACAACACTTTAATGGTGATTCAAATTCTGTGTCAAAACTTTTGTCATTTATTTTCTTCAGTAATGAAGAAACATTTTTCAAGGCCATTAATTTCTATACATGTAACTGACTTATAATAATAATAATAATAATAATAATAATAATATTTACAATTCAACTAATGGTCTATTTATAGGTTGAGTAATAAATATTAACAAATT
Source organism: Armadillidium nasatum (assembly GCA_009176605.1). Taxonomy (NCBI): domain Eukaryota; kingdom Metazoa; phylum Arthropoda; class Malacostraca; order Isopoda; family Armadillidiidae; genus Armadillidium; species Armadillidium nasatum. The sequence continues at coordinate 24,134 of SEYY01019350.1, forward strand.
TGATATTACAAACCTTTAAGTGCTGAGCACAAGTTTTCCACTCCATCATAGTTAGATTTTCAGATTTTATGGCATCAGTGCTACCCAGTTCTTCGCCTAACATGGATTCCTTCTTGAATTCTCTCAACTCTGACTTTATAGATGTCTTTTCAACTAACTCTTCGTTTTTAATGCCTTCCAGTAAAACAAATTGTGATTCATTGTCAGAAAATATCTGAAATAAAAACAAAAGATTTGATTACGCTTAATGCTGTGTAATGCAACCAAAATCAAACCTAAGTATGATGAAGACCCACGAAGGGAGGGAACCAAGTTTAAAGATCAACAAGACAATCTAAAAGAAGTCAACTCTATTTTCGTTAATAGGAAGATGATGTTGATTTAGTTGAGTCTGGATTAAACTTCAGATTTTAATTTTAAAAACAAATTTGACAACATGAGGAGTTGAAAAAATGATTGGTCAAGAGATTGGAAGGGAATCAAATAGATGGAGAAAAACAGACTTAAGAAATTGATAAGTGTTAAGAAAATTCAGTACAGGACTGACGGGATGGATTATAGAGAGAACTTCTACAAGAACAATCATCATTATCAAGATAGATTTAATTTTTTGTGGCAATATTATTATTATTATTATTTAATAAAATAAAAAATAATACTAAATACAACAATGAAATAAAGCAGAAAATCTAAATTACAGATTGTAGGATTAACAACAAATTTGGATCATTCTTTCTCTGTTGGATGTACAGAAAGGGAATTTCAGTAGTTGGTGAAAAAGTAAATTTTAACCTTCAACTCCCACCAATGCAGGAAGCAGTCTTTCTAATGATAAATATATTAATAATATACAGAATCCATGACCTGGAACGAGGAACTCAAAGCCCTGCTCAGAGTTTAAGGACTCAATCAAATTTAGCCAAGTTCATATCTGTAGCTGAGTCCAGCCATAATTTAACAATGCTTCAGGAATCTTTTTAATATATATATATATATATATATATATATATATATATATATATATATATATATATATATATATATATATATATATATATATATATATATATACTCATTTGACAGTAGTGGGCAAGCGTAACTACTTATACTAATGCACGTCTAAGTGAGCAAGTGTGAGATTTTAGAAAAGGTTTTAATATACAAGGTATATATCCTTACAAAAAATAATAATAATAATAATAATAATAATAATAATAGGTTTATATATCGATAAAAACTAAAATATTTATAATAATTAAAACATTAATAAAAAAAATAAGTTTACGTATTGATAAAAAATAAAATACGATATAGTGTTGATAAAAAAAAATATGATGTTGGCCAAACAGTAAAGACAATTTTTTTTTTCTTGTATGGCCAAATCATCATTTCAAAATTCAAAAAAAAAAAAAAAAAAAAAAAAAAAAAAAAAAAAAAAATAAAAAAATTTTCAAAAAAAAAAAAAAAAAAAAAAAAAAAAGATCAATAAAAAAATGTTCAACAAAAAAAATGTTCAAAAAAAAAAAATGGTCAACAAAAATAAATGTTGACTGTCGCCAATTTGGGGTCTAGTTTCATCTAACTGGAAAAGAATCCTCTAAAAAGGAGATTTGCATTTTAAACTAATCGCGTCGAAGAAAAAGTAATCCACTCTCCATCTCCATATTCTCATAACTTCCCATATTTCTTTCCGGCATTAAGATCATACAAACTTTCGAATTAGACACTAAAATCTCCAACAAACTATGTAATATAAAAGAATAATAATAATACCTATCAAATATACAATCTTCAAATAAAGTTTCACTTCCTCTAATTTTTTGTGACAATATAGTATTATTATATAGTAATATTTTAATATTTTCCCTTGTTATATTCACACCTGCCACTTCCAAACTTCAAATTAAATATCAAAAAAGTTTTCTAGTAGTTTTTAAGAGGTGAAATATAATTTAACTTTATATACCATTTAACACTCCTTCACTTCGAGCCTCGAGGAATGATTATATAAACAAGAAATATAAAAAAAAATATATATATGATTTAGTTAAAAGAAACACCACAGTCAAAATATGGCTTTACTACTTGTATTCAGCATATGAAAGATGTGGGGGAGGGGAAGGTAGTCCATTTTTTATAAAGGATTATTTTACAATTTGAATATTTATAATGTAATAATAATAATAATAATAATAATAATAATAATAATAATAATAATAATAATTGTCTTCCCCCAGGAAGGACTTTCGTTCTGTCAGTGGGATCTTTCGAGGAAGATCCTTGGCGGATACCGCTGGCTGGGCCAGGCCTATCGCGGATGCCGGAGATTATTCCCATCAGTGGCAAGAGCACTCCACAGATGTACTCGTTTAATGACTGAGTCATTCGGAGGTAAGCGCAAGGAGAAACCGCTCACATTTCCCGCTCCGGCCAGGCCTCGAACCCTGGACCTCTCGCTTGCTATCACAAGTGCTCGATCGAGTGAGCTAAGGAGCCGCTATTTATAATGTAAAATATATATATATATATATATATATATATATATATATATATATATATATATATATATATATATATATATATATATATATATATATATATATATATATATATATATGTGGAAAATATCCTAGCATTTAAAGTACAGACTGTCAATATCACTCAAACCCATTTGAAAAAAACTCCATATCATATACATAAAATGGCATTCTTAAAATGATCAAATCCCTTTATTCTTACCTCACTAAATAAAAATCTTGAAATTTGTTCAAAAAAGTCATTATTTTGTTTTATCTTTTTCCTCAGCTGTCTCAAGTTTCTCTTTCACTTTTATCTCTCTTTCCACATTGATGTTTTCACAACTATTTCTACCCTGTTAAAAAAAAAAAAAAAAAAATATTTTGCAGACAATTTTTTTTTTTTTTTTTTTTTTTTTTTTTTTTTTTAAAAATTAATAATTAATAATAAATATTTATAAAAATGATATTCAAAAATAAATTATAAATTAATTTTAATTTTAATTTAATTAGTTTAAATTAAAATAATAAAAAAAAAAAAAAAAAAAAAAAAAAAAAAAAAAAAAAAAAAAAAAAAAAAAAAAAAAAAACATTCTAATTATGGCATTATCTTTTTTGTTTTTTGTAAAAAATTTAAATTAATTTTTTATTAATTTAAAGTTTTAAACCCCTACCCCATACGTATGAATAATGAACTTCACTCATTAAGAAAAATCATTCCTAAGCCTTTGAGTCGTAGTAAACAAGTATTACAAATACAACTGTAACATATTTTGGAAAATTAAAATTCTAATGAAAGTATTTTAAAATATATCTGAAGAATGATCACTCTTTATATCACAAATGTGAATACATTCAAAAATTTCTTTTTTGCATTTGATATACAAAATTGTATCTATATATTATTTTTTAATATATGCATCTTGGAAATAAATTTTTTTGTTTTTTGTTTTGATGAATTACTCACATCACAACTGTTGCTAGTACAGAATCAAAGTAGCTGGAAGTTCTGTTTAGGTTTCTTCTTCGCAGTTACTCCAAATTTATAGAGGCTCCCATCCCTGTTTGGAGTCCTGTTCTCATATCCAGGGTGGCTAAGGAGGTTTCATCCATCTTTTGGAGAGTATCGAATCAAATGCTAAAAGACATCAACTCTTATGCACTCTTTCCAATTTACTTGACCCTTCATCTTTGGGATAAGACATTGGTGCTTTATCTATTTTCTATTGGTACAATAGCAGCAAATGCTCAAAGGAAATGACTAGTAAAATACATCCACTTTTATGATATTCTCCACTGCACAAGGGGTACATTGTCTGCACATGAATTATGTGTAGACATAAGCAACTCCAGGCTTCTTTCCAGCCATGTCTGTTTTGTTAAAAATTCTCTTCCATCTTCGGTGCTTCCTGCCAAATTTAATCTCAATTACTTTAAAGATCAAGTCTGTGTTTATCTGCAAAATTTGAATTAGGTAGGACTTGTAGCTTTTTGGTAATTCTTTAAGATTTTAGCCTGGAAGCTGATTTTCACCATTTTTGTACAGATCATGGGAAATGCAATAAAAAGAATAAAATTAAAAATTTTACCAACAGATGTTTATATCATTTATTCAAGTAGCAAATCCTAAAGAATTACAAGAATTTTTAGGGTTATTATGCAGGGTTCATCTCTTACTGGTATTTAGTTATTATTCAAAATATAAACTAGAAATGTTAATAAAAAAATATTTAAATAAGGTGAAAATTCAAATTCAAAAAATATAAAATAGTTGAAGTACTAAAAATCATGTCATAAAATATAATTAAATATTATAAGCCCCATAAGGTATTTTTTTTATTTTTTTATTAATATTTTTATTGCATTTCTATGCAAAAATAGTGAACATTGGGGTAAATATACATGGTTTATCTTTTACCTGATTTTTAGTTATTATTCATAATATAAACTATAAATGTAATATACCTATATATATATTTAAGAAAAATAATAAAAATGGGTTGGAACATCAAATTCGCTAAATTAAAATGCACTTAAGGTAGTAAAAATAGATTTCAAATATTATAGCGCTTGGCTTTCATCTGCCACTTTAACAATATGGCGTAGGGTAAATGTACACTTAACTGCCAGCAAATAGGCATAACAGAAACAAAAATAAATGAAAAGGTGTTAAAATATATTTCCTAAGTATTTCAAATATCTAACAACAACGATGTGAAATATCAATATATTGATAATATTGGTGATATCATTCTCTGCCTATATATATATATATATATATATATATATATATATATATATATATATATATATATATATATATATATATATATATATATATATATATATATATATATATGGCTTTCCATGTAGTCAGAATAATTATATTTTATAACAAGATTTTTAGTACTTTAATTTTAAATTCATTGAATTTGATTTTGACCCAATATATATATATATATATATATATATATATATATATATATATATATATATATATATATATATATATATATATATATATATATAGGTGGAGATTGTTTCTGAGTTTCGATTGTTAAAAAATATTGAAAATCGAAAATATCGGAGAAGCCTATCGTAAACAAGAGAGTTGCCAGAGGTACTATTACTATTACTAGACATACACACAATTATTATTACTTACTTTTCTAGCAGAACCTAATTCGACTTATCATAACCTGAACTACCGAAAGTTGCCGTAAAAAGAGAATATATTACTTACTTTTCTAGCAGAACCTAATTCGACTTATCATAACCTGAACTTCCGAAGATGCCGTAAAAAGAGAATATATAGAGGCAATAACAAGAACGCACTACAATGACAGTGAAAGAAAGAAAGGAAACTGAGCTATGAAACAGGCAGAAAGTATCGATTAAAATAAAATATTGACATAAAAAAATATCGATATAAAAAATATTGAAACTCAGAAACAATCTCCACCTAAGCCATATATATATATATAGGTAAAGGTGTAGATTGTTTCTGACTTTCGATTGTCCGAAAATATCGATAATCGAAAATATCGGAGTCCTAAATATCGGCCCTATTACACTAGACATACACACAATTATTATTACTTACTTTTCTAGCAAACCTAATTCGACTTATCATAACCTGAACTACCGAAATTGCCGTAAAAAAGAGGCCTAACCTACACAAGAATTTGCCGTAAAAGAGACCTAACGTACACAAGAACGTTTGCACAACATAGTAGCCTAGGGCTAATTATAGGTATAAAAATATCGATTAAAATAAATTATCGACATAAAAAAATATCGATATAAAAAATATCGAAAGTCAGAAACAATCTACACCTAAGCCATATATATATATATATATATATATATATATATATATATATATATATATATATATATATATATATATATATATATATATATATATATATATATATTTCCAGTTTATACTATGAATAACATTACCAGGCATGAGACGAACAATGCATAAAAAACCAACATCAGGTATCAGGTCACTCTTAGGAAATTACCAACTATTGTTTTAAAACTTCACTCTGATGACCTAAAAATGAACATTCAATTATATGCAGTAAGTCTTTTATCACAATTTTGATGTGATAGGTGGTGTATCCTTCTAAAAAATTAATTACTGCAAGTAAAACACAATCGAATTTTGACAACTACTTATTCTCGTCTGCTATTTTTACATATACTTGGCCAACTTTAAATAAAGGCTTAACAATGGTCTACCACTGCATTATATTTACTTTTGCATGATTCTCACAGACTTGGGCATTGGCTTGTGCCACCCAAATTAAATTGGTGCAGTACATTAACTAACTATACATAAGAATAACATTACTTATAGTAGATTATAACACAATCTAAATAAAAGATATTAGCCTGTGATTATAATTAAAGTCAAACAGGTGTATTTGATCCTAGTATATAGATTACTTTATGTGTTTGCCGCCTTTTTTAACGTTTAAAAAAAAAAAAAAAAAAAAATATAATAACGGTAAAAACTTTACGAGTGACACGGGCTTAAAAATGAAGGACCTCTTTCCAACCGTGCATAAAATTACCGATAAACTGATATATATATATATATATATATATATATATATATATATATATATATATATATATATATATATATATATATATATATATATATATATATATATATATATATATATATATATATATATATATATATATATATATATATATATATATATATATATATATATATATATATATATATATATATATATATATATATATATACAATCTTACGCCTGGCAAGGTACGTTTTTTTTTCAATTTTCACGAAATTGGAAAAAAATGGAAAATACCCCAAATCGTCTACAGGAAAAGTAGTCTATAGTATCATCATCACTCACGGGTCGGGGGGTACTGGGGGCTGAGCCCCCCGTAGACATATGCTGGGTATAACAACAAATTTAAGCTTACGTCATCAATTGTCGTACAAAACCATTTTTATTATTAATTTTTTTTTTTTATTTTCAAACATTTTATACTTTTCCTACCTGAATTTTTACAAGGATTTCAAAAATATAAATTTTTTTTTCTAGGTTCAGTAGTTTGTGAGATATGCACCTGGTTTAAACCGAAGTCTGACCATATATATATATATATATATATATATATATATATATATATATATATATATATATATATATATATATATATATATATATATATATATATATATATATATATATATATATATATATATATATATATATATATATATATATATATATATATATATATATATATATATATATATATATATATATATATATATATATATATATATATATATATATATATATATATATATATATATATATATATATATATATATATATATATATATATATATATATATATATATATATATATATATATATATATATATGCCAGAGTTTACATTAGCATCCACCCATAACTCAAAAACTACTAAACCTACGTTAAAAATGACCATATTTTTGAAATCCTTGTCGAATTTTAAGTAAGAAAAATTGAGAAATAAAAAAATTAGTTCTTACAATAATTTTATTACGTAAGTAAATTTTACTTATTTATAAACCTCGCGAGAATCTTACGTCTGGCAATGATAGCCAGCCAGCCAGCCAAACAGCCAGCCAAACAGCTAGCCAGACATCTACTTAGCCAGCCAATCAGCCAGCCAGCCAATCAGTAGCCAAAATAAAAGCACCCAGCCAGCAAGCCAGCAGCCTGCAGCAAACAGCCAGCAGGCCAGCAGGCCAGCCAGATATATATATATATATATATATATATATATATATATATATATATATATATATATATATATATATATATATATATATATATATATATATATATATATATATATATATATATATATATATATATATATATATATATATATATATATATATATATATATATATATATATATATATATATATATATATATATATATATATATATATAATATATATATATATATATATATATATATATATGTGAATAAGTTTGTTTGGTAAAGTTAGGGAAAGTTAGAAAAGTTAAACTTCAGTTCATATCGCTAAGTTTCGGAAGGGTTTTAAAAGGAATCGACCGCTCTCTAGGGAGATGCTTCTGCTTACCAGCGCTGTAATTCAGCAATTATGTTCATTCGAAACGCCCTTCGTATTCTGAAACCACTTAAGATAAAGTCTTAAAAATTTAATATGTTATTTATATTACTAAAATCTTTAACGTATTAAAATTTGAAGTAATTCTATGAAGTAGGACACTTTTCCTCAAACCTTGAATTTTTCAACATTTCCGAAGA
>SEYY01019350.1:37500-42500 GCA_009176605.1 Armadillidium nasatum
TCCAGTACATATTAGCCGCATATCGCTAGAAGAATCATCCCATAAAATAACCATTCGTACCAACCGCGAAAAACAATTAAAATTTTATTTTTTAAAAATATTTTATAACGTCATGTTTTTGGTGTCTAAATAGGCATGGTGGGCATTAATGGATTAATCAGACTGAAATTATAAAACTTTATTTATTAAATTTGTTATCTTATAAGCGCTATATTAACAGTAAATTAAAGCAGGATCTATTTTTAAATAAGTACATAACATTACTGCCTTTTCAGGAGATAGTATGTGTCTCTAATAATTCACTTGTAAATTTTGTTATAATAAATGATCAAACGTTTATTTCCTTATGTTTATAGTACATACTACTCATTAAAACTCAACCAGAATGTGTGACTTTGTTTTTGGAACTTGAACAAGGCTAGCTTACCCGTTGTCTTCAAATTTGAACTGTGACTCAGAGAAATTTCTTGTAACAATAATAATAAAAAAAAAAAATTCGTATAAAAATTTATGACAGTTTTATTAAATGCATTATGAGTGTTCCATTGAGCAGTAACTTCATCACCAGTCATACATATTATTATGCATTAACCCGTACAAATTCGATAAGTTCGCAGGAAGGCTATTAAAACTATAATAATAACTTTGGATGACAAGAAGTATACGACAGAATAGTCCAGAAGAGCAGTGTCTGCGGTAGTAGCGATAGAATATAAGAGAGAGTGACTCTATATTTCACAATCAGATTCAAATATTCCTATTCATTGTCATCATTTACACCTTCTATGGGGTGGTTTACGTGTGCCTAGTTCATGGATGGAATTTCTTTTCTAAACTCCTCTTGAGTTGAGTCCGATATATCATTTTCTACACTGACTACATCTGAATTACTTTCCCTTCTTCACTTATTGGTCTTTCATATATCAGTGGGTCTTCTAATTCTTGTATCATTAAAACAAGTTCTTCATTATCTTTAGATTTTCCTTCTCGGGTTTCTTCTCTTTCTGAGTGATTGTATTATTGAAATGTTTCTTTTTCAGTTTGTTAAAGTTTTCCCCCTTTTTCTTTCATTTCCTCAATCAAAAACAAAGTTAAATTTTTCTACACTATCAGCCTCTTTTTCCTTAATATTACTAAGTTCCTTCTTTGATGGCAACGTTGTTTTTTCTTTCTTTGAAGTAGTTTAGAATGCACTACTTTGTTTTATCATAGCTTTCCTTTCAGTATCTTTGTATTTGCTAAAGAATCTGAATTTTTCCATAAAATCATTGGCATTTATTTACTTTTTTTTTATATATATTTCTAAATTTCCATTTCTTCTCCAAAGAAGTGACTCTTCCATAAGGCATACAGTCTTTTGATGATTCCATCCATTCCTGTTTTCTTCATTACCCTCCTAGTGAGTAGACTCTTCTTCCTTAAAACTACACATGCTTCCTTTTGCATGTGAAAGAATGTGTGCTTTTAAATTTCCCTTGTGATTACATTCATAGGAACAATCAGAACATTTAAATAATTTTACATTTGAATGTGTAAGCATATGAGATTGTAATAATCTTTCCTGATTACATTCATAAGAGCAGTGAGAACATTTAAATAATTTTACATTTGAATGTGAAAGCATATGAATGTTTAAGCTTGCTTTATGATTACTTTCATAGGAGCAGCAGAACATTTAAATAATTTTACATTTGCATGTATAAGCATGTGTCTTACTAAATTTGTTTTCCGATTACATTGATAAGAGCAGTCAGAACATTTAAATAATTTTACATTTGTATGTGTACGCATGTGAGATTGCAATAGTCTTTTCTGATTACTCTCATAGGAGCAGTCAGAACATTTAAATGATTTTATGGTTGAATGTGTAAGCATGTGTGATTTTAAGTGTTCTTTCTTATTACATTCATAGGAACAGTCAGAACATTTAAATAATTTTACATTTGCATGTGAAAGCATATGTATTTTTAAGTTTGCTTTATGATTAGATTCATAAGAACAATCTGAACATTTAAATAATTTTACATTTGAATGTGTAAGCATGTGTCTTACTAAATTTGCTTTGCGATTACATTCATAGGAGCAGTCAGAACATTTTAATAATTTTACATTTGCATGTGAAAGCTTATGCATTTTTAAGCTTGCTTTATAATTACATTCATAAGAACAATCAAAACATTTATACAATTTTAATTTTGTGTGTAAGCATGTGTCTTTTTAAGTATACTTTCATATTACATTCGTAGGAGCAGTGAGCACATTTTAACCTTCTATTGCTGTGTGTTAGGAGGTGTTTTTTAAAGTTTTTTATGAATTTACTATGAAAATTACATCGAGAACATTTAAACTTTGATTTAGTGTGTGTTTTTAAATGGATTTTCAGTTCATCTTTGCTTTTAAAACTAAAATTACAAAATCTACAACGGAGGTTTTCCACAGAACTCTTTTGTTGATCCATTACTGCTCCCGGAGATCTGCTTCTTAAAGTGAGTTTCTCTTCAAAATCATTTTCTCCTTCAGCAGCATTATCAATGCTGTCCTGTTTAAAACAATGAATTAAAAAGATTATAGTAAGAATATAGAAATAATTAAAATACTTTAATTAAGAGTTTTAATATTAAATTTTAAAGTTCCAGTTAATTAAAACATCTAAATTCAATGTTGTTACCAGGGGTGGGAATTGGGAAAAAATTATTTAATAATTAAAAATTAATAATAATAAGAAAAATCTGAACAAAATTCTATATTAATTAATCAATAATAGGAATGGGCTGGATATCTAGTTATCTGGCCTATCCAGATTTTTCTTGGCATCTGGCTATCCATTCTGATAAAATTAATATCCGGCAGGACATTCGTTAAAAATAAAATTCTTAATTATAAGAACAAACATTTTCAAAATATTAAATTATACAATATGTTTTATTCAACTCTATTCTATATAACAGTACCTTTGACCATTCAAATTAAATTAATATACAAGAGTGGGATGAAAAATGACCTGATGATGCGTTGCTAAGCAACGGAAACGGTGTAAACACGTCAGACCAGCATTCGAAAATGAGCCTAGAATGATTTGACACCGAACGGATAGTTATTTGGTTTCATTGTTGTCCAGTGATAGAAAAATCCAAGCTAATAGCAAAACTTTGTTGAAGCAACGCCCCATTACAGTGAACATCATGCTGGTGTCGATTATCAAGGAAATCGACACAAGCATGATGTTCACTGTAATGGGGCGTTGCTTCAACAAAGTTTTGCTATTAGCTTGGATTTTTCTATCACTGGACAACAATGAAACCAAATAACTATACCGTTCGCTTGTCAAATCTATTCTACAAGCTTCAGTCTTTCGAATGCTGGTCTGAGCGTGTTTACACCTGTTTCCGTTGCTTAGCAACGCATCATCAGGCGTTATTTTTCATCCCACTCTTGTATATTAATTTAATTTGAATGGTCAAAGGTACTGTTATATAGAATAGAGTTTGAAAAAATTGAGCATATTTTATAATTTAATAATTTGAAAATGTTTGTTCTTATAATTAAGAATTTTATTTTTAACGAATGTCCGGCCGGATATTAATTTTATCAAGATGGATAGCCAGATACCAAGAAAAATCTGGATAGGCCAGATAACTAGATATCCAGCCCATTCCTATTATTGAATTAATTAATATAGAATTTTGTTCAGATTTTTCTTTTATTATATAAATTTTATTATTAAATAATTTTTTCCCAATTCCCCACCCCTGTTAACAACATTGAAGTTAGTGGTTTTATTTAAGTGGAATTTTAAAATTAGGATTAAGACTCTTAATTATGGTATTTTAATTATTTCTATATTCTTACTATAATCTTTTTAATTCATTGTTTTAAACAGGACAGCATTGATAATGCTGCTGAAGGAGAAAATGATTTTGAAGAGAAACTCACTTTAAGAAGCAGATCTCCGGGAGCAGTAATGGATCAACAAAAGAGTTCTGGGGAAAACCTCCGTTGTAGATTTTGTAATTTTAGTTTTAAAAGCAAAGATGAACTGAAAATCCATTTAAAAACACACACTAAATCAAAGTTTAAATGTTCTCGATGTAATTTTCATAGTAAATTCATAAAAAACTTCAAAAAACACCTCCTAACACACAGCAATAGAAGGTTAAAATGTGCTCACTGCTCCTACGAATGTAATATGAAAGTATACTTAAAAAGACACATGCTTACACATGCAAATGTAAAATTGTATAAATGTTCGGATTGTTCTTATGAATGTAATTATAAAGCAAGCTTAAAAATGCATAAGCTTTCACATGCAAATGTAAAATTATTAAAATGTTCTGACTGCTCCTATGAATGTAATCGCAAAGCAAATTTAGTAAGACACATGCTTACACATTCAAATGTAAAATTATTTAAATGTTCAGATTGTTCTTATGAATCTAATCATAAAGCAAACTTAAAAATACATATGCTTTCACATGCAAATGTAAAATTATTTAAATGTTCTGACTGTTCCTATGAATGTAATAAGAAAGAACACTTAAAAATCACACATGCTTACACATTCAACCATAAAATCATTTAAATGTTCTGACTGCTCCTATGAGAGTAATCAGAAAAGACTATTGCAATCTCACATGCGTACACATACAAATGTAAAATTATTTAAATGTTCTGACTGCTCTTATCAATGTAATCGGAAAACAAATTTAGTAAGACACATGCTTATACATGCAAATGTAAAATTATTTAAATGTTCTCACTGCTCCTATGAAAGTAATCATAAAGCAAGCTTAAACATTCATATGCTTTCACATTCAAATGTAAAATTATTTAAATGTTCTCACTGCTCTTATGAATGTAATCAGGAAAGATTATTACAATCTCACATGCTTACACATTCAAATGTAAAATTATTTAAATGTTCTGATTGTTCCTATGAATGTAATCACAAGGGAAATTTAAAAGCACACATTCTTTCACATGCAAAAGGAAGCATGTGTAGT
>SEYY01019350.1:47500-56742 GCA_009176605.1 Armadillidium nasatum
TGTTTGTCTTGCTGCTGGTTGGCTGGCTGCTGCCTGCTGGCTATTTGCTGCAGGTTGCTGGCTGGCTGGCTGGGTGTTTTCTTTTGGCTACTGGTTAGTTAGCTAGCTTTTTGGCTGGCTGGCTGGGTGCTTTCTTTTGGCTGCTGGTTGGCTGGTTGGCTGGCTAGCTGCTGGTTGGCTGCCGGCTGCTGCCTGCTATCTGTTTGCTGCTGGCTGGCTGGCTCGCTAGCTGTTTGGCTGGCTGGCCTGCTGGCTGGCTGCTGCCTGGTGGCTGTTTGCTGCAGGCTGCTGGCTTGCTGGCTGGGTACTTTTTTTTGGCTACTGGTTGGCTGGCTGGCTGATTGGCTGGCTAGCTGTTTGGCTGGCTGGGCTGGCTGACATTGCCAGACGTAAGATTCTCGCGAGGCTTATAAATAAGTAAAATTTACTTACGTAATAAAATTATTGTAAGAATTAATTTTTTTATTTCTCAATTTTTCTTACTTAAAATTCGACAAGGATTTCAAAAATATGGTCATTTTTAACGTATGTTTAGTAGTTTTTGAGTTATGGGTGGATGCTAATGTAAACTCTTGCATATATATATATATATATATATATATATATATATATATATATATATATATATATATATATATATATATATATATATATATATATATATATATATATATATATATATATATATATATATATATATATATATGGTCAGACTTCGGTTTAAACCAGGTGCATATCTCACAAACTACTGAACCTAGAAAAAAAAAATTATATTTTTTAAATCCTTGTAAAAATTCAGGTAGGTAGGAAAAATATAAAATGTTTGAAAATAAATAAAAAAAAGTAATAAAAATGGTTTTGTACGACAATTGATGACGCAAAAAACTTAAATTTGGTGTTATACCCAGCATATGTCTACGGGGGGCTCAGCCCCCAGTACCCCCCGACCCGTGAGTGATGATGATACTATAGACTAATTTTCCTGTAGACGATTTGGGGTATTTTCCATTTTTTCCAATTTCGTGAAAATTGAAATATATATATATATATATATATATATATATATATATATATATATATATATATATATATATATATATATATATATATATATATATATATATATATATATATATATATATATATATATATATATATATATATATATATATATATATATATATATATATATATATATATATATATATATATATATATATATATATATATATACAGTTTATGGGTAATTTTATGCACGGTTGGAGAGAAGTCCTTCATTTTTAAGCCCGTGTCTCTCGTAAAGTTTTTACTGTTATTAAAAACGTTAAAAAAGGCGGCAAACACATAAAGTAATCTATATACTAGGATCAAATACACCTGGAGACTTTGCCTTCACTAGATTAATAGGTATAATCACCTCAGGCATACTATATCTTCCTTACTGTCCAAAATATCTAATAGCTAGATCCCTGCTTGTTCATAACTCTACTACTTGATGCAACAAACACACCTCTGCAGCATGTGAATGTTATTCTACTAATTCCTCCTCCACACTGGTGAACTTCACAGAATCTGATCCTAATCTTCTGTTAATGTACTGCACCAATTTAATTTGGGTGGCACAAGCCAATGCCCAAGTCTGTGAGAATCATGCAAAAGTAAATATAATGCAGTGGTAGACCAGTGTTAAGCCTTTATTTAAAGTTGGCCAAGTATATGTGAAAATAGCAGACGAGAATAAGTAGTTGTCAAAATTCGATTGTTTTACTTGCAGTAATTAATTTTTTAGAAGGGTACACCACCTATCACATCAAAATTGTGATAAAAGACTTACTGCATATAATTGAATGTTCATTTTTAGGTCATCAGAGTGAAGTTTTAAAACAATAGTTGGTAATTTCGTAAAAGTGACCTGATACCTGATGTTGGTTTTTTATGCATTGTTCGTCTCATGCCTGGTAATGTTATTCATAGTATAAACTGGATATATATATATATATATATATATATATATATATATATATATATATATATATATATATATATATATATATATATATATATATATATATATATATAGGCTTAGGTGTAGATTGTTTCTGACTTTCGATATTTTTTATATCAATATTTTTTTATGTCGATATTTTATTTTAATCGATATTTTTATACCTATAATTAGCCCTAGGCTACTATGTTGTGCAAACGTTCTTGTGTACGTTAGGTCTCTTTTATGGCAAATTCTTGTGTAGGTTAGGCCTCTTTTTTACGGCAATTTCGGTAGTTCAGGTTATGATAAGTCGAATTAGGTTCTGCTAGAAAAGTAAGTAATAATAATTGTGTGTATGTCTAGTGTAATAGGGCCGTAGACCTCTAATTCTCGGCAAAGTTCTTATTTATTTACGTTAGGCCTCTGATATTTTCGATTATTGATATTTTCGGACAATCGAAAGTCAGAAACAATCTACACCTTTACCTATATATATATATATATATATTATATATATATATATATATATATATATATATATATATATATATATATATATATATATATATATATGGCTTAGGTGTAGATTATTTCTGACTTTCGATATTTTTTATATCGATATTTTTTTATGTCTAATTTTAATTATATATTTTATACTATAATTAGGTCTCTTTTACGGCAAATTCTTGTGTAGGTTAGGCCTCTTTTTACGGCAATTTCGGTAGTTAAGGTTATGATAAGTCGAATTAGGTTCTGCTAGAAAAGTAAGTAATAATAATTGTGTGTATGTCTAGTGTAATAGGGCCGTAGACCTCTAATTCTCGGCAAAGTTCTTATTTATTTACGTTAGGCCTCCGATATTTTCGATTATCGATATTTTCGGACAATCGAAAGTCAGAAACAATCTACACCTTTACCTATATATATATATATATATATATATATATATATATATATATATATATATATATATATATATATATATATATATATATATATATATATATATATATATGGGTCAAAATCAAATTCAATGAATTTAAAATTAAAGTACTAAAAATCTTGTTATAAAATATAATTATTCTGACTACATGGAACATGCCTATGCCTTATATATATATATATATATATATATATATATATATATATATATATATATATATATATATATATATATATATATATATACGGCAGAGGCAGAGAATGATATCACAAATATTATCAATATATTGATATTTCACATCGTTGTTGTTAGATATTTGAAATACTTAGGAAATATATTTTAACACCTTTTCATTTATTTTTGTTTCTGTTATGCCTATTTGCTGGCAGTTAAGTGTACATTTACCCTACGCCATATTGTTAAAGTGGCAGATGAAAGCCAAGCGCTATAATATTTGAAATCTATTTTTACTACCTTAAGTGCATTTTAATTTAGCGAATTTGATGTTCCAACCCATTTTTATTATTTTTCTTAAATATATATATAGGTATATTACATTTATAGTTTATATTATGAATAATAACTAAAAATCAGGTAAAAGATAAACCATGTATATTTACCCCAATGTTCACTATTTTTGCATAGAAATGCAATAAAAAAATATGAAAAAAAAAAAAAAAATACCTTATGGGGCTTATAATATTTAATTATATTTTATGACATGATTTTTAGTACTTCAACTATTTTATATTTTTTGAATTTGATTTTCACCTTATTTAAATATTTTTTTATTAAAATTTCTAGTTTATATTTTGAATAATAACTAAATACTGTAAGAGATGAACCTGCATAATAACCCCTTGTAATTCTTTAGGATTTGCTACTTGAATAAATGATATAAACATCTGTTGGTAAAATTTTTAATTTTCTTTTTATTGCATTTCCCATGATCTGTACAAAAATGGTGAAAATCAGCTTCCAGGCAAAAATCCTAAAGAATTCCTACTGAATTCAAATTTTGCAGATAAACACAGACTTGATCTTTAAAGTAATTGAGATTAAATTTGGCAGGAAGCACCGAAGATGGAAGAGAATTTTTAACAAAACAGACATGGCTGGAAAGAAGCCTGGAGTTGCTTATGTCTACACATAATTCATGTGCAGACAATGTACCCCTTGTGCAGTGGAGAATATCATAAAAGTGGATGTATATTACTAGTCATTTCCTTTGAGCATTTGCTGCTATTGTACCAATAAAAAATAGATAAAGCACCAATGTCTTATCCCAAAGATGAAGGGTCAAGTAAATTGGAAAGAGTGCATAAGAGTTGATGTCTTTTAGCATTTGATTCGACACTCTCCAAAAGATGGATGAAACCTCCTTAGCCACCCTGGATATGAGAACAGGACTCCAAACAGGGATGGGGAGAAGCCTCTATAAATTTGGAGTAACTGCGAAGATGAAACCTAAACAGAACTTCCAGCTACTTTTATTCTGTACTAGCAACAGTTGTGATGTGAGTAAGTAATTCATCAAAACAAAAAACAAAAAAATTTATTTCCAAGATGCATTTATTAAAAAATAATATATAGATACAATTTTGTATATCAAATGCAAAAAAGAAATTTTTGAATGTATTCTCATTTGTGATATAAAGAGTGATCATTCTTCAGATATATTTTAAAATACTTTCATTAGAATTTTAATTTTCCAAAATACGTTACAGTTGTGTTTGTAATACTTGTTTACTACGACTCAAAGGAGGCTTAGGAGTGATTTTTCTTTTTAATGAGTGAAGTTCATTATTCATACGTATGGGGTAGGGGTTTAAAACTTTAAATTAATAAAAAATTAATTTAAATTTTTACAAAACAAAAAAGATAATGCCATAATTAGAATGTTTTTTTTTTTTTTTCAGCAGCAGAATAATTATTACTATTATTATTATTACACCTACTTCACTTTTTTTTTTTTTTTTTTTTTTTTTTTTTTTTTTTTTTATTTTTTTTATTTTTTTTTATCATTATTATTATTATTTTTTTTTTCTGAGTCTTGAAATATTCAGTCTGCAAAATATTTTTTTTTTTTTTTTTATTTTTTTTTTTTTTTTTTTTTTTTTTTTTTTTTTTTTTTAACAGGGTAGAAATAGTTGTGAAAACATCAATGTGGAAAGAGAGATAAAAGTGAAAGAGAAACTTGAGACAGCTGAGGAAGAAGATAAAACAAAATAATGACTTTTTTGAACAAATTTCAAGATTTTTATTTAGTGAGGTAAGAATAAAGGGATTTGATCATTTTAAGAATGCCATTTTATGTATATGATATGGAGTTTTTTTCAAATGGGTTTGAGTGATATTGACAGTCTGTACTTTAAATGCTATCATATTTTCCACATATATATATATATATATATATATATATATATATATATATATATATATATATATATATATATATATATATATATATATATATATATATATATATATATATATATTATATAATAGCGGCTCCTTAGCTCAGTCGATCGAGCACTTGTGATAGCAAGCGAGAGGTCCAGGGTTCGAGGCCTGGCCGGAGCGGGAAATGTGAGCGGTTTCTCCTTGCGCTTAGCTCCGAATGACTCATTAAACGAGTACATCTGTGGAGTGCTCTTGCCACTGATGGGAATAATCTCCGGCATCCGCGAATAGGCCTGGCCAGCCAGCCAGGGCCCGTAAACCCAAGGATCTTCCTCGAAAGATCCCACTGACAGAACGAAAGTCCTTCCTGGGGGAAGACAATTATTATTATTATTTACATTATAAATATTCAAATTGTAAAATAATCCTTTATAAAAAATGGACTACCTTCCCCTCCCCCACATCTTTCATATGCTGAATATCAAGTGGCAAAGCCATATTTTGACTGTGGTGTTTCTTTTAACTAAATCATATATATATAATTTTTTTTTTATATTTCTTGTTTATATAATCATATATATATATATATATATATATATATATATATATATATATATATATATATATATATATATATATATATATATATATATATATATATATATATATATATATTAGGGTTGCATCCATAATAAATTGGGCAATTACCAATTAATTTTACCAACCAATCATTATGTTCCATATTGTTCAAAATTTGCAAGATGAATCTTCTACTTCAAGATAATGATAAAGATTAAGAAGTGTCTATTACTTTCAATTTTATTTGAAGAGTTATCTTCAGGTAAAAGAAAGAAAGGTGAAGAGGAAATATAACAAGGGAAAAACAGAAGGATTGAAGAAGCAAAACTAATGACTGTGAAAAGGAATTAGATTATTAAAATGTGTTCCTGTTGCCAAGAGATGGTTACCCATTTTTGTGGTGTAAAAATTCAAAAGAAATATTTCCTAATTTGAGGAGATTTTCTTTGAAATATATGAGTCCTTCCTTCTGCAATGATAGTAGAAAAGTGTTTAGTACATGAGGGAACATCTATAAGCCTGGGAGGAATTGGTTGTACATTCCTAAATGAATAAATTTTTATATTTTTACATTATAATTTGAGTTGCCAATTTTCAGTACTGATTTTCATTTTTGAAATAGTCTAAGATAAAAGCTGTCATTAATTTTCTATGGTGTTCTTTAAGTTAATAATTTAAGAAGTAGCAAATCAATTTCCAAAAACTTTTTTTTTATAAAAAAGAGAATTGAGTTAAACATTATAAGAATTTAGAAAGGTATCTCTTCCTCTTTCTCTACATTAAATATTTTAATATATAATCAAGGCTATCTTTAAAACTAATACCGATTTATTGGTAACCTTGGCTTTTAATTTATAAAATATTTTTGAACCTTTTCTGAATTTTTACATATTGATTTTCTTAAGAGTGATTAATTAAATTATTTGATATTCTTTCTTAATATAAATATGTGTGTGTAGTAGAATGATGCTGTTGCACTGGTCAGGTTAATCACACATTCCAATTTACCTTAGTGTTTCTCTACACTCTAAATTTATACAAGTATATATATATATTATATATATATATATATATATATATATATATATATATATATATATATATATATATATATATATATATATATATATATATATATATATATATATATATATATATATATATATATATATATATATATATATAATATATATAAAATAATTTTTGCTATTTTTTTTTTTTTTTTTTTTTTTTTTTTTCATCAAATTGAAGTGCTAACTTTTTAGCCTAACTAGTAATCATTTAATCAAAAGTTAAAAGTTTGATACGACTATGCATATATTAAGTATTTTCGACTTATTTCACTTAGTGACTTGGTTAAAAATTTTCCTTTGTTTCTCGCCTATTTTGATAATTTGATGTTAAAAATCGTTTAGCTTCAATTATTCACCAAAAGCAGAACAGATGTTCTTAATAAACAGAACTGAATCGAATATATTATAGTTTTTATTAGTTTTAGTCATTGAGGAGGACAACTGCGAGAGAATATTCTCTATGGAATTAATGATTGATTAATTATTAATAATGATTTGTTAATGATTATTTAATTTATTATGAAATTAGATACATATAATGTTGAAAAGTTTTTCAATTATATTGTATGACAGGGCTTGCCATTCTCGGTTCTTCTCCTTTTCTCTTTTTTTATCCATTTATTTACTCTTACAGTTATCGCTCAAGTCAGACTATACCTTTATTATTTATCATTTATTTAGTAATTATTATTGAGTCATTTATATTTCAAGATTGTATTTTCCTTAATATTTTAATTATATCTTTAAATAATTATATTAATGACTGTTAATTAAGTCTTCATCTTACAAGGTTGTATATTGAACATTTAAAATAATCTTTTTTTTTGTTTTGTTTTAGCTTTATTATTTATTTTATGATAAAATTAATCTGCATATTTTTTTATATTTTACATTATTTTTTTTTATAAATATTTTACATTATAAATAGCGGCTCCGTAGCTCAGTCGATCGAGCACTCGTGATAGCAAGCGAGAGGTCCAGGGTTCGAGGCCTGGCCAGGAGCGGGAAATGTGAGCGGTTTCTCCTTGCGCTTAGCTCCGAATGACTCAGTCGTTAAACGAGTACATCTGTGGAGTGCTCTTGCCACTGATGGGAATAATCTCCGGCATCCGCGATAGGCCTGGCCCAGCCAGCGGTATCCGCCGTGGGCCCGTGAAACCCAAGGATCTTCCTCGAAAGATCCCACTTACAAAACGAAAGTCCTTCCTGGAGGAAGACTATTATTATTATTATTTACATTATAAATATTCAAATTGTAAAATAATCCTTTATAAAAAATGGACTACCTTCCCCTCCCCCTCATCTTTCATATGCTGAATACAAGTGGCAAAGCCATATTTTGACTGTGGTGTTTCTTTTAACTAAATCATATATTTATTTTTTTTATATTTTTTGTTTATATAATCATTCCTCGAGGCTCGAAGTGAAGGAGTGTTAAATGGTATATAAAGTTAAATTATATTTCACCTCTTAAAAACTACTAGAAAACTTTTTTGATATTTAATTTGAAGTTTGGAAGTGGCAGGTGTGAATATAAACAAGGGAAAATATTAAAATATTACTATATAATAATACTATATTGTCACAAAAAATTAGAGGAAGTGAAACTTTATTTGAAGATTGTATATTTGATAGGTATTATTATTATTCTTTTATATTACATAGTTTGTTGGAGATTTTAGTGTCTAATTCGAAAGTTTGTATGATCTTAATGCCGGAAAGAAGTATGGGAAGTTTTGAGAATATGGAGATGGAGAGTGGATTACTTTTTCTTCGACGCGATTAGTTTAAAATGCAAATCTCCTTTTTAGAGGATTCTTTTCCAGTTAGATGAAACTAGACCCCAAATTGGCGACAGTCAACATTTATTTTTGTTGACCTTTTTTTTTTTGTTGAACATTTTTTTTATTGTTGAACATTTTTTTTTTGTTGAACAATTTTTTTATTTTGAAACATTTTTTTGTTGGCCATTATTCTTTTCAGTTTGAAATGCCTATGATTTGGCCATACAAGAAAAAAAAAATTGTCTTTACTGTTTGGCCAACATCATATTTTTTTTTATCAACACTATATCGTATTTTATTTTTTATCAATATGTAAACTTATTTTTTTTATTAATGTTTTAATTATTATAAATATTTTAGTTTTTATCGATATATAAACCTATTATTATTATTATTATTATTATTATAAGGATATATTATAAAACCTTTTCTAAAATCTCACACTTGCTCACTTAGACGTGCATTAGTATAAG
>SEYY01019351.1:0-7500 GCA_009176605.1 Armadillidium nasatum
CACTCAGTTGGAAAATGTTTGCCAAATTTCCATTTCTCATCCCATATTTCCTGAATTCTTACTTTTTCGGAACTCAAAATAAGTTCATTTGTATAAATTAGAGTCAGTCCTTTTCTGTTTTCCGGAACAAGGGGAGTGAAAAGAATAGTTTATTAGGAATTTAGTGCTTCCTCTAATAGGATATTCTCTCTCTCTCTCTCTCTCTCTCTCTCTCTCTCTCTCTCTCTCTCTCTCTCTCTCTCTTCTCTTTCTCTCTCTCTCTCACTCACTCACTCTCTCCTCACTCACTCACTCACTCACTCTCTCTCTCTCTCTCTCACTCTCTCTCTCTCTCTCTCTCTCTCTCTCTCTCTCTCTCTCTTTGTTTTGTTTCCTTTCTGATTCATTCCATTTTGTTGTTTCAAACTCTATCTTTTATTTTAGAAATAGTTTAAGTGTTCACAATGTTTGATATTCATTTCAATGTATATCTAGTTACCCTTTTTTCTAATATTTGAAAAGGTCTAATGTATATTAAAAATTTCTAATAGATTCGCCTAAAAGAGTTTTAATTTACTTTATATTTCTATTGTCTGCAGAGTGAATCACAATATTCTCATATAGAGATGTAGGAGGGCGTGCATTTAGTTACTCACACGAGAGAAGACTTACATCAGTTTTTTTGCACACAGGTACGTACCAACAGGGACGAATTTTGGAACACTTTTTTTCCTTCGTGTACATAAGTCTCAATTTCACTTCATTGAATAAAAATTCATAAAAGATTGGCGGTTTTTGGCAACGAAGTCCAGACGTCGGGATTTCTTTTCGACTTACGTGCGAGAGAAGAGAGAGAGAGAGAGAGAGAGAGAGAGAGAGAGAGAGAGAGAGAGAGAGAGAGAGAGAGAGAGAGAGAGAGAGAGAGAGAGAGAGAGAGAGAGAGAGAGAGAGAGAGAGAGAGAGAGAGAGAGAGAGAGAGAGAGAGAGAGAGAGAGAGAGAGAGCGAGAGAGAGAGAAAGAGAGAGAGAGAGAGAGAGAGAGAGAGAGAGAGAGAGAGAGAAGAAAAAAAAAAAAAAAAAAAAAAAGAGAGAGAGAGAGAGAGAGAGAGAGAGAGAGATTAATAAAAAAAATACAGGAAATACAGAATTGAAATCCGAATGTTAAAGATAAGTTGATAAAATATGATAGAAAAAAAGAGAGAGATAATTTTAGTGAAAGATTTTAAATTTTTTTTATAAAAGAACCCAATGGGCCTAGATATTTTTATCTTACAATAATGATAAAGATGTAAAGGTTCCATGCTGTTCTTCCAAGTCAACTTTTTGGACTTGATATTCCTTATTAAGCAGTTTTTTATTACATCCTGAAAAAAAAAATTTAAAATATTCTGCAAAAATAATAATTTTTATTTTTAGTTTTCTCTTTTTTATTTTTATTTTTATTTTTATTTTTTTTTCAAAGTTCACATCCCACGGACTTTTGTCATATTTTTTTTTGTGAGGGGGTGGCAATTTCTCTAGGGAGTCTCGAGAACTCCTCAGAGGATTTGAGCCAAGGACCTTGTTCACACACACACGAAACTGATTCATTAACATATACGCTATCAAACATACTAAATTGTAAATATATTAAATAAGTGTATTAATAATATTATATACTAAATATATAAATTTTATAACGTTTTTGCTCATTTTTGTTTTGTAGAATTTTTTTTTGCAATGATATCACACAGAGATACCCAAAGAGCCACATATCTGCCCGGAAGAATTACTAAAACATTTTAAAAGAACATTGATTCTCGTATCTGTAGGTGCTATTTTATTTTCCTTTTCGCATGGTGGCTTTTTCTCGTAATAATTATATTCTAACCCCATAGATATGCCCAGAGAACCACGTGGCTATCCACTTGCACATCCCTGTTTTACAGTAACAGTTTTATTACCCAAAAACTGAACTTACTCATGTGAATAGAGAAATTTGAAGTGACGTCCATTTTTTTTTTAAGTTAAAGCTGCAACTCTCTTAGATCAAATTTTTTACTTTAAATTTTCCCGAAAAACTTCGTTCTTTTCCCCGAGATAAAAAATTAACTTCCCTACCCTATCCCCGGTTTACATTAAGGATAAATATATCATCCGCAAAGAGACGACAGGAGAATAGATAGTTTATAATTCAAGAAACCCCAATAACAAGATTAGTATTTATTAGAGAAATAGGATTCTAGTTAAATTTTACGTACGAATTTTGCCTTTTGCCGAGTGGCGTACATGACCTCGTCCATTTTTTTTTATATATTGCCGATAAAACATATTAGGCCCCGGAGTCATAAATATTGTGCGCTTTCCTCGTCAATAAGATTTTTTGGACTGATCTGAACGATAAATTCCATAGATGTCACGTGTTGTTTTGGTCACATGAATTGTGGACTTGGAAACAGGGAAAACAGAAAATCTCGGATACGTTTAAAAACTTAGGTGGGGGGGGGGGGTGGAAATCAGGGGAAAGAAACAAAACCAAAAATCCACGTAAGGAATTTAAAAAAAAAATAAGAATTAAAATAAATAGATAAATAATAAAAAAAAAAAAAAAAGTAATTATCATTATTACTCTAATACATAAATTAGTAATAATTTAAAATTATCATTGTTTTTCATTAATTAAAATAATTATTTTTTATTATAATTATTATTATTATTATTATTATTATTTATTTATGTATTAAATATATCTATTTTTTATTTTATAAAAAAAAAAATATATATATATATATATATATATATATATATATATATATATATATATATATATATATATATATATATATATATATATATATATTATATATATATATATATATATATATATATATATTGATAATTAGTTTGACTGTCAATATTTTAATTGGTTGTCTTAATACCTTTTCTATACATTCATTAATTTTTTTTTATTCATTGTCTAGAAAAATAATTAATTTTTCAATTGAATTCTTACTTTTTATCTTTTTTTTTTTTTTATTATCTTTTTGGTTTTTGGTTCACTACTTTCGTTTTACTTTCTTATTTTACAGTTTCCTAAGATTTTTTTTTTTATACTTTCGTTTTAAATTTCATCTTACTTTCCTGTTAACTTTCATACCTTCATCCTACTTTCCTTTTTTTAGATTCTGTTTGGTTCTAATATTTTGAGTTTGTTCTCTTTATTTTTCAATTTCTTTCTAATTTACTTTCCTCTTTTCCGGTCCGTTATTTAATAATAATATAATTTATTGATCTGTCATCTTAACATTTTCAATAATCAATTGATTAAAATTTCTTTATTTTTTTTAAAATGTATTATTGTCTTAACCTAACCTAACCTAACCTAACCTAACCTAACCTAACGTAACGTAACGTAATATTTATTAACTTTAAAAAACTTGAAATTAAGTTTGTGTTGGGTCCATTTAAGAAGTAGTTGTTTCTCAGTTTTTGCAGGAGATTTTTCTTAACGTAAAACTAATTTCAGTAATTTTTGGAATTTATATTTTTATTTGAAAATAATATAAATCTTTTACGTATTGAGGAATTTTCCTTTTATGAATAAATTAGTTTTTATTTTAGTGATCAATAACCATTGGCAGAGATTTTAGGATCCAATTGTCCTATGAAGTCTTGTTCCTCTCAAACGCTCTTTAGGTTTGGAAAACAAAAGGAAAAAAAAGGCATAACGGGCAAAGTCGAGACCTTAAGAGAGATCGGGCATAATTTCCCAATGAAATTCCGCACTCTGGATCTTGGCATCAACGAAGAATGCGATGGAGTACCGTCATGATCGAACAAAATTTCTCGATGCAACTTCCTATATTTCTTTTCACATACGCGACGCTCAGTTTTTCCAATATTCATTCATCATAACAGTGCATAGGTCCATTGACATTTCTAAGTGCTTTTGCATCACTTCTGATGACAAACTTCGCCTTAAATTTTGATAGATTATAAAAATGGCTCTTGGTAACAGTTGGTTTGATTGAATTTTGCTCCTCGGATCGAATTTGTAACTCATTTACTATAAAAATCCGATTTATGGAGCTCACTTTGTCAATGTCAATTTTTGTCAAAACGCTTCATGGAAATATCAGCTCTGCAGAAAAGCTTAGCTTCGCGTAACGCTTTTGGTCCACAAAGAGAATAAACCTTATTGATACCTAGAGATGTTCGCTTAAAATTATTTATATGCTGAACCATGTGAAATGCCAACCTTTGTGTGGTTATAACATTGATAAAAATAACTTTGCCGTCTTTTTTCCACCTACCTCTGGAATGCAACCAGAGTTTCCTCATTCATTCCAGTAAATAGTTTTCTTTATATCTCGTTATTATTCGTATATTCCCAACCTTCCTTGATACTACTCCTCAAAATACTATTTATATGGTGTATAGACTCCATAAACTTCTACCTCCTATAAATTTATGTCATAATTAACGACAACTTTGAATTCAAAATCGTAGGTTTCGATTCCCAAAACACATACTCGTACTTACATCGAATTTCTTAGACGTAAATGATTTTTTGTAAGACTGATCGGAAAAGAGAGCAGGTTTCTTCTTATCCATAAGTTATATCTTTGGATCTTACACCATTTAAATATTAACACAGTCTCCATAACTTTCGACTTATATATATATATATATATATATATATATATATATATATATATATATATATATATATATATATATATATATATATTATATATATATATATATATATATATATATATATATATATATAATATATTAATGAACATCATTTGAAGTGTCTTGTAATACTTTCAAATGAAGCCAATTAGACTTTATATTTTCTTTTTATTTTTATTATAAAATTATTCTTCCATGTCTTCCCCCCCCCCATCCCCACTACCGACTTACCTCCCTCATAATCCTTCCCTCTCCCCCACCCACATTAGATCTTATAACGATCCTTTTCACAGAAATACAAAAATAAAATAAAATAAAATAAAAAAATATTTAAAAAAAAATAAATAAAAAAAATAAAATAAAAGTCAAAATTTGGAATTTAAAGAATCACCCTTTTGAGAAAATTTTTTATTTTTTATAAAAAATTAAAAAAATTTATTTTATTATTTATTATATTTATATATATATATATATATATATATATATATATATATATTATATATATATATATATATATATATATATATATATATATATATATATATATATATATATATATATATATATATATATATATATATATATATATATATAGAACCTTTCCAAGTTTTTACACTCACGCGAAACTTTAATACGAAGCCATTGACAGTTGTAAACGAACAATTATAATATATAAAACTTTTACTATTTAGATGAAGTTCAGAATATATATATATATATATATATATATATATATATATATATATATATATATATATATATATATATATATATATATATATATATATATATATATATATATATATATATATTATATATATTATTACTAAAAACCCATTGCGCCGGCAGAACCGACCCTTTCAATTTTTTCTTTTGCTGAAATATGTTTCATCTACCTCCACAATCATATTTTCACCACCAATTGGTTGGCAGTCATTAATAACACTACAAAACACCTTTCTCTCTCTCTCTCTCTCTCTCTCTCTCTCTCTCTCTATATATATATATATATATATATATATTATATATATATATATATATATATTATATATATATATATATATATATATATATATATATATTATATATAACGTAATAAAATAATAATAATAATAATAATAATAATAAGAATTTTAATTTTTTTAATATAATAATAATATAGTAATAATAATAAAAATTAAAACAAGAAATTGTTAATATCCGTTGGACTTTTGTTAATATTTAAAGTAGGCTAAAAAAAAAAATAATAATAATAATAATAATAATAATAATAATAATAATAAATAATAAATAATAATAAATAAAAATAATAAATAAAAATAAGATAATATATATATTATATATATATATATATATATATATATATATATAATATATATAATATATATATATATATATATATATATATATAATAACATAAAATATAAAACGCCACAAATGGGTTTTTGGTCCGATTTTTGTTATTATTGACAATAACTTGGATTAAAATTTCGCGTGGGTGCTTGAACCTGGAAAGGACCTATATATATATATATATATATATATATATATATATATATATATATATATATATATATATATATATATATATATATATATATATATATATATTATATATATATATATATATATATATATATAATATATATGAAAGAAAGGAAAAATTTTCGATTTATAAAAAAAATATTTTGCGTTTTAAAAATAAATAATAATAATAATAATAATATAATAATAATTATTATTATTATTATTATTATTATTATTATTATTATTATTGAAAAAGAGTCTTTTATTCCATAGATTTTCAAATTGCGAAACACACTCTCTTCTCTCTCTTCTCTCTCTATATTTAATATCTCTTTCTATTTATATATATTATATATATATATATATATAATATATATATATATATATATATATATATATATATATATATATATATATATATATATATATATATATATATATATATATATATATATATATTGTCTCTATGCTTTAGGTTTTAAATTATATTTTGTCTTATTGAATTATATATTGAATACTGTTTGTCTTTTGTTGGATTTCAGTGACGTCATTTGTTGTTTAAATATTATGTTTAGAATCTTAAATCTACTTTCCTTTTATCTTTCCTCTTTCCTTTTTAATTCAGACTTCTTCTTATTCTCTTTAGCCTCGTTTCAATCTTTTCATCTACGAAAAAGTTGATATAAACTCAATTTTTATATATTTAGTTTAAAATTATCCTATTAAATTGAACTCAGAATTAGTCCAGTCGGTCTATGTCACAAATTCACAAAAAGATGAAAGAGCTTTGTCTTATGTTTGTTAATTAAATATAGAAAAGACATATCTTTTACGGGTTTTTTTTTTTTTTTTTTTTTTTTTTTTTTTTTTTTTTTTTTTTTACACGGGCTTACCACCGCTCACGGGCAAAGCCCTACTCAAGGAGAGGGGTGCTAGAATCTACCTAATCAAACCTAGTGGTGGGTTCCCATGCTTTTCGTACTGTATACACCTCTCTGGAAAACTTGCTCAAACTCTGTAAATATCTAACGTTTCGATTTTGCGTGAATGTCTTCTTCTCAACCAGTTTCAAATCCATTTTAGTTTTCCTTCTTTTTTTTAAATTTTTTTTTATTTTTTTTAATTTTTTTTGTAGAATTCTTTAACGTATGGTGAAATTAAATAACTAAATATAGTCTGGTATAGGTGATCGAGGCATATTATAAAGAGATGATTCAGCAGATTGCAATATACTGAAATACAATTATATATATATATATATATATATATATATATATATATATATATATATATATATATATATATATATATATATATA
>SEYY01019351.1:17500-20000 GCA_009176605.1 Armadillidium nasatum
TTTAAAGTATGAATAAAATGTACTTTATATTAAATATTATTATATATATATTATAGACGTCATGTATGTCAGAATGGATACAGTCTGAGCTTATGTAATAATTGAATATATATTACTAAATTTAATATTATTATAATGATTAATATTTTTATTTAGTTAGGTGATATGTATTGTGTGTTTACATATATATATTATATATATATATATACGATATATATATATTATAATATATATATTGTATTATAAGGTTTGGCATTTTATACTCCCGAAAGATGGTGATGTAAGTTGAATCGTTCTAGTAAAGGGGTAGGAGAAATTTCCCCAACACAGACCCCTTTAGTAATATAACTAATTTACTAAAATGACAAAATAATATCCAATACTACATTATTCTAAAAGCTCGAATGGAGAAATGTTTAATTAATAAAAAAGTAGCTTTCATTTCATTTAGTTTCTAATATGTTTTCGATATTTTTTTTTTTTTTTTTTTTTTTTTTTTTTTTTTTTTTTTTTTTTTTTTTTTTTTTATATATAATATAAATTTTTATTATTATGAATTATAATATATATAAATACTATATTAATTATTATATATATATTATATATTATATTAATATATATATTTTATTATATTAATAATATATAATTTAACATATATTATATATTAATTAATTATTTATTATAATTAAATTCTTCACCCAGGGGTTCGTCCTGTCGTGTAGATACCTTATTACGGATCTATGAGTAGTGACGTGTGACTATCCTATATTTTCAACTTGTGTTAGTGCTAAGGAGCTCTTCGAGAGGGAGAAGCACCTTCTTATGCTGTCTTGAAGATATATATCTGCCTTCTTATTAAAAGGGTGAGGTGTAAGTGCTCCATGAAGTAGATCCGCTGTTTATCTGCCCGATACCTGAGTATGTGACTCGGAGATGAGAGGACAGGAAGAGATAGTGGATCGACAGGTGTAGGGCGTCACGGACGCAGAGGGTAGTTGGTAGACGGAGTAGAGTTAGAGAATGATGTCGGGGACGAGCTACGGAAAGGGCAGAGAGCAGAGGATGATGAACGGAAATTAGGGGGATGAGAGGATCGAGAGTAATAAGAGAGATGTTTAGAGAGAGAAAGTAGTCGCAGATAAGGGATGGAACAGTAGAGAGAAAGTTAGGGGTGAGAGGTAAGAGTAAGTAACAGAAGATGAGGTAAAGTTAAGAGGGAGAGGGATAGAGATGAGAAAGAGATGATAAGCAAAGAGGTAAGAGGGATATAGGTGAGCAGAGATGAGGATAAGAGGAGAAAAGTATAGAGGTGTTAGAGTGAAGGTAAACGAGCAAGAGTAGAGAGAGAGAGACAAAGAAAAAAAGAGAGAGAGAGAAAAAAAAAAAATATATATATTATATTATATAATTTTAATATATTTTTTAATATATTTTCTTTTTTTTATTCTATATATTTATTTATCTATCTAACCATCTATCTAACTACCAATTTATGTATATATGTATATATATAAAAAAAAAAAAAAAAAAAAAAAAATATTTATTTATTTTATTTTTTATTTTTATCTATTTTATTATATTATTATATAACTTATTATTTATATTATTTGATGCGCCGTATCTATATTTCATACTTCATGGGCATTTCTTGTCATTTGTTCAATCGTGGACGCTTAATTGTCTTATGCTGTGATATAGTTATAGGTGAGCGTTATACACTATATATATATATATATATTTAGCGAGGTATATATATATGGCCGATAAATTTATATTATCTATCTTCCTGTATTTTCTCTCTCATAATCCTTGTTCTGATGGCCATTTTCTTGCCTTTTACGGTATAGTGAGAGTCATAAATGTCATTATCTGTTATATGTAGAATCATCTCCGTTTCACTTTACTTGCTTATTCATATTTCAGCTTGCGTATACTTATGCGGGTGTTCTTCCGACGGTACCTAGTATATTATTATTTACTATATTTAATTCGATCATTTGAAACTTCTGACGTGCTTGTTCCCTCGTCTCCTTTAATGTAAATATTTTCGGTCTTGTCTTCTCTTCTACCTTCCTGATATTCATGAACACTATATTTTGTCCTACTTTCGCTCTAAGTCCTTTACATCAATACATACTCCTTATGAAGAGAGAATTTCTACCTTTACGTCTCTATATCCTTTTATTTCTTATATATTCCTATCTTCTATAATATACTTAGAGTTTCGAAATCTATTTTTTACTTAAATCGTATTTGAAAAATTATTATCATGGAAATTAGTTAATTAAATGTTTTTAAACTGTGTGCCATGTGCGTGAAATACATCTATTCCATATTTTAGAAAAATTTATAACACTTTATATAATTCAGGCACGTGTTTAGAGCCTTGTTTACTATTGAATAGTTATTGATCTGTACTATGAGTGTATATTATTATATTGGCTCTCTTATTCTAATTTGATTAATAGTGTGAGCATTTCCTCACCTCTTTGAGTCTCAT
>SEYY01019351.1:25000-30000 GCA_009176605.1 Armadillidium nasatum
AGGTTTTTAATTATAATTAAATCAATATTAGTATGAAGATAATTATAAAATATACAAATAACTTTATCTAATACTAACATAAAGATTCTCATGAAATAGTAGTAGGATAGATTGAATTACTAGTTAAGAAAAAAATGTATTAACTTTTGCAATAAAATAACATTTGCAGTTGCTATTAATTTACTGTGTAAGACTTTAATGAATATATGATATAATTGAAATAATCTTTATCTTTATTCTTTCCCTGGAAGAGTCTTCACCCTGTCAGTGTGACCAGCATCTATCTCCATCTGCTCTCGAAAGCTATAAACGAATCCTGTTTTTCGACTCGTGGGTTTCAGTGCTAATCCTTAAATTTTTTTTTTAACACTCAGGTGGGGGTATCACCCTTTCAGTAGGGCCAGCATCGTCTTTCCCTAACCTCTAAACACCCCTTCCTACAGCTTCCAAGAAGATTATGTTTCTCGGAGCTTTGGTTTCCAATTCTGGTCTACGACGCGTTGTTAGAAATAGTGCAATTAGAGGGCTGGGTTGTTAGTCTTTTCACTCTGTATTCGAAATATTGCTTGAATACTATAATTGAAATTAATATGAAATAAGGAATACAATTAAGGTATTCAGAAGAGCTTATTTTATATTCTAAGGATTCAAGGTTAAGAGACTAGGTATGTTTTCAAATGGGGTTATTCATGTTATACAACATCCCCCGTCAGGATGTGGCAACAGTGTGACAGGATTTGCTGCTGCTCTTCCGTTAGGAGGTCTTCGAGTGTCCCATCCTATAGCTGCCACCTGTCGCCCTGCGATTTCCACATCTCTGGCTCACTGGAAAAAGTTCTAAATGTTCGCCAGTTCTTGGAAAATGTCGAGTTTCAAGACGCCATTAATTTACTGGTTCCGTAAAAAGCACTTAACGTTCTTCGCTCAAGGTATCCAGATTCTAGTGACGTTGTGGGACACCAGCTTGGACCGTCAAGTCGATCATGATTAACGGTTTGTAACCCATGTATCAATATTCGTTTTTGTATGTTCACATACTCCAACAAATAAACCATTTCAGTAAAAGTATAAGAATCTTACCTTCATTTGTGCAAAAATATTAGTAGGAAAACTTATCGGTCTTCGTTAGTAATGAAAAAGAAATTGCGTATATAAATTTTAATAATTTTATCTCAAAAAATATTTTTAATTTTTTCGATTTTGAAATTTAAGAGAGCCCTAATTACTCAATTACCGAAAGGAAATTATTTGCTTTTTGAATTTAAATAGCCAATTAACCTATACTAAAGGCAAAGAGTACGAGACGAGGAACCTTTAAA
The DNA here is from genome assembly GCA_009176605.1 of Armadillidium nasatum. NCBI lineage: Eukaryota > Metazoa > Arthropoda > Malacostraca > Isopoda > Armadillidiidae > Armadillidium > Armadillidium nasatum. The sequence continues at coordinate 26,320 of SEYY01019351.1, forward strand.
TCAAACTTAATGTAGGTCAAATCTTTTTTATAACAACCTTTCAAACCCCCCCCCAGAAAATAGAACGAAGAAGTAAAGAAAGAAAAAAAGAGAAAAAAATTTTTAAAGAGAAGTAATGAAAAGGGGAAATAAATAAAAAAAAATATGTGTGTGGAAAACAACCACAAATAAAAATAGAAAAAAACAAGTACAAAATAGTTGAGATATAAAAGAAAATAGAAAAGATATAATAGATAAGATATAAGAGCAGATAGAGCTCCGAAATTAGAAGAAAAAAAAAAGACATAATAAAAAGATAGAGTGGGAAGAGCAACCGCAAATAAAATAAGAAAATAAAATACAAAATAGATAAAAGATCTAAGAGCAGATAAAAGGAGGTTCAAAATTGGGGGTGAGGGAGAATGACACTAGGGGAATGGAAACGGATGGGTAGGAATGGGATGAAATATCGTCCCCATAATAGGAAATCATATTCGTAGGAATTTTGGTCTTTGATAAAAAGCTCAGAATAAATGGACCATTCTGACACTCCATTTAAAATATTTTATCAAGGTACCTGCATATATATATATATATATATATATATATATATATATATATATATATATATATATATATATATATATATATATATATATATATATATATATATATATATATATATATATATATATATATATAGGATATATATATATATATATATATATATATATAGTATATATAGAGTCATATATAAGGAGAGCTCAGCTCCGGCCAGGCCTCGAACCCTGGACCTCTCGATTGCTATACGAGGCTCGATCGACTGAGCTACGGAGCTATATATATATATATATATATATATATATATATATATATATATATATATATATATATATATATATATAGGCGTCGTCAGGGAGGCAGGGGACAGATGCCCCCGCTAGAAGTTATTACTCTTAGTGAGGGTATGTAAAGCGTTTTCATTGTTGTAAACCTAACCCTACTTGGCTTGCTTGATATAACGAAATAAATATCTTACTTGATCTATCTAGATTGGACTTGGCTTGCTTATATTATGTCGAATTTTAATAATAATACTGACGCATACTTTGCATGACGAAGGGGCCAGACGAGTGTATATATGAGGCCAGTTTTCGGAGCTGTCGTTTCAGAGGATGATGATCACGAAAATGACATTGGTAGATACGTTGGATAGTCATCTATTATTTCGACTGAGAAAAAGAATCAGTTACTGAAAGATTGTTTGATTTACCCAAAGACCTATAATTTTTTTGGAGGATGCTACCCTATTAAAGAGGAAATTCATTCATCAATGGTTGGAGGTATTTTCTCTTGGCTGACATACTCCAAGCGCCTAAAGGGAACATTTTCAAAGTTTTGTATTTTATTTCCACCAAATAAAAGATCGGTCAGAGGGGTCCTGGGCTCTTTAATAATAAGACCTCTCACTAAATATAAAGATGTTCATGAGGTTTGAAAGGGATATACAAACACCGAATGGCATGAAATTGTTGTTGAAGCTGCAAGATTGTTCCTATAGGACATGCCGGTAGACATCCAAATTAACCAGTTTTCTAAGAAAACCATAGGAAAAAATAGAAAGGTATTATATTCAATAATTTCATGTGACATTTTCTGGTACGCTCTATTTATCAGTTTCGGGGTAAGCACCATGAAGAGGGAGTGTTGAAAGATTTGTGCCATTTACGAATAGATACGGGAGACAAGTCATTGAAAAATCCATTTTAAACATGGGAAGAAAAATGCCACATACCAATCAGTTTAGATTCGAAATGAGATCATTTCTTTGTGTGGTACTACTGTAAAGGAAAGCATCGTTAATAAGGTCAAGGAATCGTGCACGCTGATATTTCTGGAAATGAACAGTTATAAATAGGGTTGCGGTATTTCGACAAAGAGACTGATAAAATCAAAGAGGAATTTATTGTCTTTGTAGAACTGGAAGCGCTTGACGCAAAAACCCATTGCGAAAGCCATAACCGATTTTGTCACGAGCGGAGAACAGGATCCCGAGAAATACGTGAGCATTGGTTTCGATGGCTTTCTACGATGTCTGCCAAAGAATGTGGGGTCCAAGCAATATTGCGTTAAAAGTATAAAAAGAATTGTTCTTTCATTGCTCTTTACACAAACTAAATCTGGTAGTAAATGATTTGAACACAATATCTGAAATCCACAATACTGTGGGAACTATAAAGGACATTATTACGTTTTCCGCGAGTTAGTCTTGAAAAGAAAATTAATGCCAAACATCCCAAACCTATGCCAGACCAGATGGTCTGAAAATATACAAGTGTATCAGAGTGTTTAAGGAGTATTTTGTACGAATAGTACAAGCTTTAGAAACCCTTTCCATTAAAAGAAATCCCGTCACCAAAAAAAGCGCCTTTCAGGTGCATTCAGAGGCATGTAAGTCATCATGCATCATGGCTACAGTACTCTGCGGTGTTAGAACCGGTTGTGAATTCTCTCCAATCCAAGACCTTGGATATCGTCAAAACCTCGCAGTGGATTCAACGCATTGTGGAAATGGTTAGGCACCATCGTAAGGATGAAGAGAAAAATCACATGTGAAATGTTAAAAGAAGCTAATCAAATCACCGAGCAACTGGGACTGGATCTGAATATACCACAGATTGTTAGTAGGCAGCAGCACCGCAGCAACCATCCACCAACAAATCCCACGTAGTTCTGGAGAAAATCCTTAATAATTTTGTAACTGGATTCTATATAACCTCTTCTTTAGAATTACGGTTTTCTACTGAAAATATACTATACTTTATACTTTACTTTTATATATAAATATACTATATACTTTGCATTGACATATTTACATCCTTTTCACATGTTACTCATGACAATCGATGAATTAAAGGAAAAGGCAGTTTCATTTTACAGCTTTTACCATTTAGATGGCCTAGAAGCAGAGCTGAAACTTTGATACAAAATTTGGAAGGAAAAAGAAACGGAGTAGTGAAGAACTAAAAGATCTTGTCGTCTCCCAAGTCTTAAAGGAGACTGAACCTTTCTTTCCAGCGACGAAAAAGGTTCTGCTGATACTTGCTCGCCCAGCCATTAACCACGAGTACAGAAGAGAACTCTTTCAGTACTCTGTGAAGGATAAAGACTTGGCTACGAAGTATTATGGGAGATGACAGGTGTTTAAACGGGATGGCTATGATTAGTGTATGCAGAAAATTTTGTGTTTGAAAATTATGATTACTTTATTAATATATAATATCAATTATTTGCAATTGTTCCATACTGTGAATTTTTCATCATTTCATATTTTATTTGATATAGTATTAATAAAATAAAAATTAATTAAATATTAATTACTTACTTATCCACACATTGTTTCTAGTTTAATATGTCTGCTTCTATCCCTGTAAATTCTATAAAATTTTAAGCTGCCCCTTCCCTCCCAAGCTTGAAAGCTGGCGACTCTCATATATATATATATATATATATATATATATATATATATATATATATATATATATATATATATATATATATATATATATATATATATATATATATATATATATATATATATATATATATATTGTTGCAGTTGATTTAATTACTAGAAACAAAAAACAAAAACGATTTATACATCCTTAGGGTTTTCGGAAGAGTAATGGCTTAAAAGGAATA
>SEYY01019351.1:35000-60000 GCA_009176605.1 Armadillidium nasatum
ACTGCAAAAATTGTCCTAACGAATCTTTGGTACAAGCAGAAAAAAATGTCACAGTAAAATTTTCAGTAGAGAAAAGACATGTTAAGCTTAAGAAAGTCGCTTCACCGATTTATTTACTAATAAGAAAATAACTGAAAAAATTTGTAGTGATATTTCTGCCACTTGTCCCAACGATTCGTTAGGACAATTTTTGCAGTGTGGGAACGTGTTTAATTATGGTAAAAATCTTCATTTCGACGATTTTTTTACTTTTAAAAATTCTTTTTTTAATATTTTTTATTTTAAAAATTTTTTTTTTTTTACTTTTTTTATATAAATTTAAATGTTTGATTTGTTTTAAGCATTATATATATATATATATATATATATATATATATATATATATATATATATATATATATATATATATATATATATATATATATATATATATATATATATATATATATTATATATAATAAAATAAAAAAAAAAAAAAAAAAAAAAAAAAAATTTTTTTTATTTTTTTAAAATAATTTTATTAATATCATAAAATAGGAAAGAAAGAAGAATATGAAAGACACTTCAAATATTATAAAAACTTTTCGCAGACATTTTTATTTCAGATTGGGGGAGGGGAGGTAAGCAGGGGGCAAAAAGGGGGGGTGTGTGTGTGCGTATATTATATATATATATATATAGATATATATATATATATATATATATATATATATATATATATATATATATATAATTATATAATATATATATATATATAATTAAAATATATACCCGATACCTAAATATATGCCGATATATATGCCGATACTATATATATACTTACTACCGATACCTATTTTACTCCTATACAAATTTTACCGATACCGATACCGAAAACCTATACGAATAATATGCCTATATATAAAATACCGATATCGATACCGATACCGATATATTCATATATCCATATATATATATATATATATATATATATATATATATATATATATATATATATATATATATATATATATATATATATATATATATATATATATATATATATATATATATATATAATTGATTCGGAGAACAAATGAATTAGAAGTTATTTATATCCTTATATCAATAATACCTATATTATTCTTAATTTTAAATATGTTCCTAGTCGCATATTTAATGTATTTTTAACCAGGGCACGCTTTCGCGTCTACAATTGCAGAATATATATATATTATATATATATATAAAATTCGTCTAGAACTCAGAAAATGTTATATTGAGTCTAGTTTTTGATATGTATACTTCGTATCCTTTTTGAAAACTCCAACAAAAGTTTTTGACTTTTAAGTCTTCGGTTTTCACTTCTCAGACTTCAGTATCTAATTGGAAATTGGTGAGGAAGGATGTTGCAAATCAAGCTCTCTAATCTTCAGTTGCGTGGTTAAAGGAAAGAACGTCGATATCTTTCACTGAACCTAAAATGCTTATTATGAGAAAATCGAACTAATTTTTTATTGCACTACAACGAGAATTAATAGAACTAAGCCGGCTTTTATTATTCATAACTTTGAATATGTAAGTAGTAGTTTTATATATATATATATATATATATATATATATATATATATATATATATATATATATATATATATATATATATATATATATATATATATATATATATATATATATATATATATATATATATATATATATATATATATATATATATATATATATATATATATACCAATTTTGTAAGAAATTGGTAAATTTGCGAAGTTTATGAAAACTTTCATCAGTTTCAATATGTCGATTTTGATTTTTGGAGTTGGTGTTCACTACAAAGTGGGGTCTATGAAGTAATCAAGGATGGACTTATTTATTGGGTATTAGCGGTGATTCCAATTTATGTATCAAAATGTGCCCCACGAAATTAGAGAGAGCAGCTTTACAATCCACATTCGCTTATGTAAAAATTTGGGTGTTACATTAGGATGCAATTTACATTTGTGCTTACTCCTGTAGATGCATGGCACACGAACATTACTTTCGGGAGAGGAGCCCTCATACCACTCGACCCTTGAGTGATGGATATATAGTTAAAAATTACCATCATTTACATGTATGTAGTAGCTATGAAACGTAAAATCTACAATCTGAAACACGAGGAGGGTTCGTAAATTTTCTGGGATCAAATAGTTGAAGTCTGATGACAAAAGAACTATTACTTTTGTTATTAATATATAGACATCTAGTTGTAATAATAATCAAGTTTACTTGTAAAAATCATCGTACATTTCGCTGTAAGAAGTAGTTAGATGTTTCATGAAACCTGTTTATTATTATTATTATTATTATTATTATTATTATTATTATTATTATTATTATTATTATTATTATTATTATTATTATTATTATTATTATTATTATAATATCTTGGCACTCACGAAACTCATTTATTAAGTGATTAACAGGAACCGGTTTGCGCCGATTCGCCCTAAGCGGTGGTTAAAAATTATGTAGGAGATCGAACTGGGTATTATTTCTTTTGCTTTTTATCAAACAGAAGAGCGAAAAGGTTGAAAGGAAACCGGTTGAAAAAGTCTCGGCAAAGCTTAGGACCGGTTGCTAAATTTTTGCCGGTTTGTCACTGCTTTTACTTGATATTTATCATTGTATTCGGAATCTTGGTAATATTCTTGTTTACTTCTTGCCAGAAGTTAAAATGAATTTCATTGTTTTTAGGCCACTGGTTTTTATGTGATTTTTAGTAAAATGGTCCAAGAGTTGTTCTCCGTTCTTCAAAGATTTGAACAACATTTCACTTATTGACGTACCATGTACAGTCGTCAACAGAAGTTCGTTCCTATTAGGCTGGAAATAAATAAATATATAAAATGGAAATCATTTCATAAAAGCTCTATTTTGAATAAAAAGAAAATAAAAACATTGAGTGGGGCCTAATTGAACTGTGATTGGCTGAACCTGAAATGATCCCCATTTTATATAAATATTTATTTCCAGCTTAATGGGAACGAACTTCTGTTGACGACTGTACATCACATCAATAAGTGAGATCAATATTTCAAACAGGGAAATTCTAGCTTATTTTCAGTTTTTGTTGAATTGCATTACATATTAATTTTAGATCTAAAACATACCTAAATTCTTGGTTTGTGAGCGTCATATAGGCACTGTTCTTTGTCACATTCATGAATTATCATGTTTTTCTTTTTCAAATATGGCACTAGGTTCATTAAGTTTTCGTTTCCTGTACAGATGAGACTGACCGGAAGCTATATGCATGCTATCTAATATTTAAAATTCAATCAAGTCTTATTATTTGCATTTACAGTAAATTTTCGTAATAGTTTTCTCTATTAATGTTCAAGCGACAATTCTACAATATGAAAAGTTTATCAGTAAACTTTTTAACATCTATTCAAAACTAACATTTGCATGACAGTGTTATTTATTGAAACTTTAACTCTTTGGTTAACAGAGTGCCACACAACTATAGAAAAATGTTTGTTCTTTAGTATCATTTAATTCTTTTTGTCTCTAGCATCACGGTAGCATTATCATATCGGGGGCTTACAAGGAAAAGGTATTAAGTTTAAAAAATGCAAAAAATGAAGTTATTAATAGTAGTAAGTACAACAAATTGTGCTGTATGCACAGGGAAAACGAAGTAAGTTATACCCCTTACAGTTCCTTGAACAATGAAATATTCACAAATTCTTAAGTCCATTACACACACAATGTTTTCAAACTTTAAAATTGATTTATCTCGAAACCACTTTTTTGGACTTAATACCCTTTCCTTGTTAGTTCAATATATGATAGCCAAATAAGTAATTTTTCAGGTAATCTTCCTTCATACTGAAAGAACTTGAGAAACTAGAATAATAAATTAGGATTTCTATTTACAGTTACAGACGGTAACTTTTTATTGCCCGTTCCTATTTCTGACTTCAGTTCCATTTTAAAATATTAGATTCCGAACTCCATCTCAGTTATTTTAAAATTGAACGGTTCTGATGTCTGCTCCTGCTCTATCATTTTAAAATCATGAGACTCGGGCTCTGGATTCCTTTGTATTAGAGTAAAAATTTTTGATCTTGCTCCTGCTCTATCCCAAAAAATTTATTTTGCTCTCAGTACACCCCCGACCCATGACTGGTGGATATATATTTAAATTTATCAGACCAAACGTATATTTTGTAGTTAGTGTACTTGTCTATGGAACGTGCTCCTTATTCACTCTATTGCTTCAGGATTTGACATTTCAATCACGTTCAACAAAATTTACTGGTAAAACTACCGGTTTTTCGAAATATATATTTTCAGCGTACGTTAGTAAAATCGATTTTTATCAAGAAGTAATGAAATCTCCAATTGTTATTAAAAACATTTGAATTTTAAAATTTAAAATCTCGTTGATATCATTTTCTTCATTTTTGCTTTAAAACGATTAAAATGCTAATAAAGGCCTTTTTTAAAGAGACTTTTATAACTCGTATCAGTTCCATCTTTACGTTCTTGTAAATATATATTTTAGATTCAAAGTTTCGTAAGATTAAATTTTTTTTTTTTTTTTTTTTTTTTTTTTTTTTTTTTTTTTTAGCGGGAATGATCTTTTTCGTGAGATAATGGCTTTTAACATCATATTTTAATGAATGTTATGTATTACATTCGAACAATTTCAGATTCAATATGTTGAATGAAATAATACCGTAACCCCCATTGGGCATAACCCACTGAGGACTCCTAAATTTATGTATAAATAACGAGTAAAAATAAAATTTACGCTGCCAGACATATGAAGAGAAAATTAATGTACTAAATCCATTACTAAATAAATCCTTGTATTGGATAGAATTATTTAACCATGATTGAAAATTTAAGTTAAAATTTGGCGAAAGCTGAAGTACTTAAAATTGTTCAAATAAGTACTGAAATTTAATAAAATAAAGTACATACTAGTGTAAAATAGTTTATTACTGAAATTGATTAAAATGTACTGACAGTGATTAAAATAATATAAGTTAAAGCTCTTAAATTGGTCAAAATAATAATAGCAAAGCAGTCTGCCAGATTAATTAATTTTTGCATGCTTTTCCTTTTAAAAAAAAAAAAAAACTAATTTAATAATCCTCTAAATATGAATATGCAGAATTAGTTAATTTAGAGAAATGTTAATTTATTCAGTTTGAGTATCGATAAAAGACATGTTATCAGTTTAAAATTAGGAAAATTAGTTGTGTTATATTGTAATTCTTTTCTTGATCATAGCGTAAGACCAATAGCACGCTAGCAACACTGTAGTTGGGGGTGGAGCTTTACCTCATGTCAGACTTCGTTGGGAGCCCATTGGGTAAAAATCCTTGTTCGCAAGAAAGGTCAAACCAAAGTAGGATATAAATTAATTCAATTTCTTTTCATCTGTCGGTAGATTGTAAGAACGGCTCGTATGCTACCTTTTAACGGTTTTCTATTCTATTTGAGGTGTCTTTCAATATGTGATCTACCAACATGTTTTCATTCCAATATATGAATCTACCGAGTTGTTTTAATACGAGTATTTGGATATATCGCACTTGTGTTTAGATTCCCCTATTAATAAATTGTACAACTGTTTACCTTACCAACAATGAATTAGTTTGATGGAGATAACAAACTAGTTCTACTTAACCTAACATCGACTTGAAGGGTAAATGTATGCCTTCGGCCAGCGAATTGACCTTTCATCGCCTAAGCACACTAATAATTTAATATGGTAGACGAATAGTTCTAGAATGGTAAATCTTAGACTTTCGGTAGATCACATATTGGAAGAGCACTCTATTTGATAACATATTCGTACTGACAAAGTAAAAATTAAGTAATGAAATGGTGTGCTATAAAGGAAGAATAATGATGCTGTGAGAGTTTTAATGACAATGACGAAATTTCAAGCAGGTTTAGTCTGTGATTGGTCAATTGATTTAAATTTGGCAACTTTCATCGGGGAACGTCGTAAAAGGATAAAGGCACTTTCGCGTTTCTCTAGCTACCTACGTTGTAATTTATGGAAGGCAGAACTGCTATTCAATTTCATTACTTATTTTTTAAAAATTAAATTTAAGATTATAATATATATATATATATATATATATATATATATATATATATATATATATATATATATATATATATATATATATATATATATATATATATATATATATATATATATATATATATATATATATATATATATTAATATTTCAGTAATGAATGTAATTTACAATTCAGCGAATGTTCCGAATGTTCCAGAATATTAAATATATATATATATATATATATATATATATATATATATATATATATATATATATATATATATATATATATATATATATATATATATATATATATATATATATATATATATATATATATATAAGCCACAGATATCGATGTTAGTCACACTCTTCGCTTATCGTAAGCGCGTAAGCGGCCCCTGATTCACTAACAAAAATACAGTTCAGATACAATAGATACATGTTAAAGATAGGTGAAAAATATAGGTATTATTAATGTAATGATGTAGGTATCGATTTCGATAACAATTTTTTTTCTCCTAAAAATCTTCGACAATTTACTTTAACTTCAACAAATTTACTTCAACAAAATCTTGAACTTTTTCAATTTTACATACCTCTTTTCAATTCCGTCTCCGGAGTGGAATTTTTACGTGGAATTACATTACCATTTTAATAAGAAAGGAATTTTTTCTGTTAAAACCTTTTAGTGTTATATTCACAGAGAGAAAAATGAAAAGAGTCATTTTACTTTTATGTTAATATAAAGGAAATAAATGTAATTTACAATCTTACGGTAGAATAACGAATGAAAATAGAAATGTAGATTCAATTACAAGAACAAAAGGTTTCGTTATTTATATTAAGGCCGTGATACAAATGTAAATGAAAACTTCGTAAACAAATAAATTATTTTAAACTCTGTGAAATGTATTTTTTTTTTCTCGTTTTTTTTCCATAACTGACAAGAATGCGAGTGGCGTCTCAAATTTTATATATATATATATATATATATATATATATATATATATATATATATATATATATATATATATATATATATATATATATATATATATATATATATATATATATATATATATATATATCCCCCCTCCTTGAATAGGGCTCTGCCTGTGAGCGGTGGTGATGTGTAATATATATATATATATATATATATATATATATATATATATATATATATATATATATATATATATATATATATATATATATATATATATATATATATATATATATGAGAGAGAGAGAGAGGACGCAACGCCGTACGAAACTATGAAATATCGTAACCCCCCATTGGGTATAAACCATTCATTGAAGGTTTGGATGGTGGGTTTCTCTTTACTCTATTGCTTTCTGGTTCGTCTTTTTCGTGTTTTATCTTGTCAGAGAGTATCACTATTGTACACTTCTTCCATCGGAGTGCTTCACACTCTTACCTTCTTTTCGCTTCTTTACATGTCTTCCACAGGCTCACAAGCACGTACTAATGCATTATTTTTAAAAAAAAATTTGGGAAATATAAAAACTTCCATGGAGAAGCTTGGAGGGGTTGGCATGCAAACGATGCCTATTGTCCACCCTTCACCCCATCATCATTTGGGAGCTAGCTGCCGTGCCGCCAATTCTTTGCTGCATGCTTGCCTGCTGTATGGTCTTTTTTTCCATTAATTCCTGCAATATTTGCAGTCTACTTTCCGCTTTCTTGAATGCCACATTCCTTCTAACCCTCATGATGTTCTTGACTGAAACTCGAAGTGCTTGAACATTCCTACGTCTTATACTCTTCGTTCCCTTTTTACCGTTATTGTCTTCAGTTTTCAGTCAAAGGCGGTTGTTGTGTATATGTTCGCAACGATGTTTGTTTTCATGTCTCGTGAAGTCTTCCGAATTTTCAGCCTTATGGATTAGGCTCTGTTGCTAATAACTAAATTCCTTTGTTCTGTTTAAATATCTCCTAATCTCTCTTAATTATCCTGAATTCTTCGACTCCTAAACTCCAAAATAGAATTTCTTTTCTTCTCCATTCTTTGAAATTATCATTTTAGGTGATTTTAATGTTCACCTCCGCCAGTGTATTTATCAAAGTACAGCTGGTTGACTTGCCTTTTATTCCTCTATCCAAAATAAACGAGCTGATGGTCCAGTTCCCAACTTGTATTTTTCATTGACGTGGAGATGAACCCAACATTCTAGACCTTTTCTTAACATCTAATCCTTCTCTTTAAAATGTTAACTCTTTCCAAATCTGGGTTCCTCTGATTACCTTCTTATCTCAGTTGCCTCTTCCATCTCTTGAAGTTTTCGGCAAGAAAGACCCCGGCCTGCTGACAGGTAATGTTTTCGGCAATGGTCTTACTTTCTGTTGTACATCATATATTTCTCTTGGGATTTTTATGTTTCGGTGGAAGGGTTTCCTTGGAGTGCGCTGAGCCCATAACGGAGGAGATTCTTTCTAGCATGGAGACATATATTCCATATTATTTCCCTTCAACTAAACCTAACAAATTCCAGAAACTTATCTAAGTTATATTTCATCTCGGAATCGTGCAAAATCTGTTTTCCGTAACACTTTTCTCCTTTGAAAATGTAGTAATTTTTCTGTTCTTCTTCTTTACACCCTTTTAAGCAATTTTGGCAAAAAACGTCAACTCAAATTTGATTTTCCTTCTTCACTGACTGACTGATTACTGCTGCTAAAATTATATTCGCCCAAATCATTTCCTCTAATTCCACTTTATACGATTCGGAGCTATTCCTCCTATTATATAACCACCTCCGACTTATTCATGCCTAACATTGTAATTACTTCTAAGGGTTTATTTCTGCTCTCTCTGAGCATAACAGTAAGAAAGACTGCGGTTCTGATAACTTGTACATCTGAGCTTGCACTTTGCCTTGATAAACTGTCTTACTACTTCGACCTTCCATTCTTGCTGGAAACGTGGCCTCATTGAGCCAGCAGTGAAAAGGACTACCTTTCTCAACTCTTTAACTATCTAACAATTTCTTTAACTTTCATCCTTTCTAAAGATTTCAAAGCTATTCTTAAGAGGAAGATTTGGAAACATCTTTGTTCTACTAATCTTATCTCTGATCACCAGAATGAATCTTTTGCTGTTTTTCGATATTTTGCACACTACGCTATTATGTAAGTCGTTTAAATATGAGGAAATGATTTTATCACATAAGGAATGATCTCGGACTTCGTTTGACAAACCAAACACAGAAATTGCAATGGTAAATGATATATATTATATATAATATATATATATATATATATATATATATATATATATATATATATATATATATATATATATATATATATATATATATATATATATATATATATATATATATATATATATATATATATATATTGTGGAGAAGATTAGAAATTAATGATTGGTCAAAAATATATTGCTAAACTTTTACAATTTTTTAAAAGTAAAAATTTTTAAAAAAGAGAAAAATGGATTTAAAAAAAAAAAAATTAAAATTTGAAAAGTTTGAAATTTGTAGATTCTCGAATTTAAGGATTTGAAGAATCCATTTTGCCCAAATTCTTTTCTTTCCTTATCCCCTATCCCCCCCTTATCCCCATTTTTATTTCTTCCATTTCCTCATCCATATCTTCTCCCTTCCCTTCCCCCATTTCAATCCCCCCACACCACAATTTTATTTTCGCACCTCTCAATATTCTTCTCCATTTGTAATTTATTTGTTTTTTCTCATCTCTCTCTCTCTCTCTCTCTCTCTCTCTCTCTCTCTCTCTATATATATATATATATATATATATATATATATATATATATATATATATATATATATATATATATATATATATATATATATATATATATATATCATCATCATCATCATCATCACCGTCCAAACCGGTAGGCTGGCGCCTGTCGGGTGCTACTCCTCCAAAATCTTCTCCACGCATTTCATTTCTGTCCTCAAACATTCGGTTGTCTTCCACCTCTTCCAGTGTCTTGTTCCTTCGTTGTATGGCTTCTTCTACCGCCTCCATCCATCTCTTCCTTGGTCTTCCCGCCGGTCTCCTTCCTTCTGGTCTCCATTCCAGCATCTCTCTCAGTCTCTCTCCCTCCCCCATTCTCTTCACGTGACCAAACCATCTCAGTTGGTTTCTTTCTATGCACTTCCAAAATTGATTCCACCCCAAGTTCCTCTCTCACCAGTTCACTCCTCATCCTATCTCTCAGTGATACTCCCCTGATGACCCTGAGTACTCTCATTTCCGCGGCCTCGATTCTGCTCTTATGCACTCTATTCATTGCCCAACATTCTGAACCGTACAACAATATTGGTCTGAGTATTGTTTTATAAATTAGTACCTTCACTTCGGTTGGTATTCCTCTCTCCTTTAGTAACGGATACAGCATTCCCACATTCTTTGAGAATCTTCCTATTCTCTCCCTCAGTTCGTCTTCCTGTCTTCCCTCTTCGCCGAACACCACACTATTAAGAGCATGTACGAAAAACCCATAACACCGGGGTGAGGCAGGGCAGTGTATTGTCACCATTGCTTTTCGCACTGTACCTGGACAGCTGCCTTAAAAGAATATGCATAAGAGAGAATAGAGAAGACACACTGGTATACGCGGATGATGCGGCAGTGATAACATCAAGAACTGAGGATCTTCAGGAAGCTGTGAATAGGTGGAATGATGTGTTGAAATCTATGGGCATGAAAATAAACAGAGAGAAAACAGAAGTAATGGTAATAGCTAGGGAGAGAGAAGAGATAGTTGTGAACATAGAGGGGACTAGACTTAAGCAAGCGAGAAAATAAATATATATATATATATATATATATATATATATATATATATATATATATATATATATATATATATATATATATATATATATATATATATATATATATATATATATATATATATAAGGTCTGTTCGAAAGTATATCTCGTACCTTGAATTTAATACTAATCTTTTCTATTCTAGAGATTTTCAAAAAGATTTCCAAAATTTTTTTTTTTTTTTTTTTTTTTTTTTTTTTTTTTTTTGTGTGTGTGTGTGTGTGTGTGTGTGATGAAGTTTTCATCCTTGTATAATGAATTTTTCTCAAAATTGTGTAGAAGTAGGTCAAATTGTTTTAAAATTATCACGAAATTTAAATATTTTTTTTTTAAAAAAAAAATTTTTTTTTTTTTTTATTTTTAAATTTTTTTTTTTTTTGCCTTTTGGAGGTTAGTTGCGTGTTTCTTTTCTTTTATTTTAATTTATTAAACTTTAAAAGTATTTTAACTTCAAAATATTTAATTCAAAATTTAAAATTTAAATGTTAACTAATATCTTAAAAGACAAATTCCTTACTCAACTATCCTAAGCCTTGGCCCTTGTAGCTGTATATATATATATATATATATATATATATATATATATATATATATTATATATATATATATATATATATATATATATATATATATATATATATATATATATATATATATATATATATATATATATATATATATATATATATATATATATCCTCTGGTGGGCAAAGGCCGGAGCCTACCAATATCCACCAGAGTTGTGGAACAGTGAGAAATCTGGTCGCTAATGTCCGACGTGACCCGGTACACGGCGTTTAAAAGTGTGCAAGTCAAAGAAGTTGCGAAAACAGATAAAGGGAGTGTGTTCCAGACTTTACCAGTAGAATACATGTAAGATTAAGCATAGCGGTTAAATCTGGGGTCGGAGAGTTGTACAGAGAAAGGATGAGGCTGTGTAGAAAGTCGTGTCGCACGAGCCCTTCTCAATAGAGGAAGTATTCGACGTGAGAGTTCAGAAGAGCAATATCCGTTGTAATAGCGATAGTATAGAGAAAGTGATGCAACAATTCGACGGGAAGAAAGAGACTGGAGAGAGTTAGTAAGAGCAGGAGAATTGATGAGACGATAAGCCCTTGACTCCACCTTCTCCAGGAAAGCTTTATGAGTAGAACTACCCACAGATGTATGAAGCATACTCCATACAGGGGCGAACAACATCCCTGTACAGATGTATGAAGCATACTCCAAACAGGGGCGAACAACATCCCTGTACAGAGCTGGGGTGGCGTAAAAAAAAAAACCACGAAGACGCCTCAGAACACCTAACCTCATAGAACCTAGTTTAGAAAGAGAAGTTATGTGATCTTTCAAAGAAAGATTACGAGAAAAGGAAACATCAAGAATATTAAGGAGAGATGAAGGTTTGAGTTGTGTGTTTTCGAAGAAGATGTCATAGTTGTGTGGAAGATTGTGTCGAGTAGTAAGATGGAGGAATTGAGTTTTTGAAGTATTGAAAACGACCATGTTTTCTCTGCTCCAATTTGAAATTATAGAAAGATCAGAGTTCAGTTTTTCCAAGGCCATCCTTCTTGATGGGATGATTAATTTCTGCAGATTATTTTGCCGATTAATGTACATATATTGACTTATAAATCTCTCTGTTCTACTTTCTTCTCCTGAGAGTGAAAGGCTGTTTAGTAATGGGGGCCAAATATACTCCAAGACGAAATCAAAGTATTTCAGAAAATGGAGAAAAAATTGTTTCTGCATCGCAATTTAAGAGCTCAAAATTTAAAGTTCTAGAATTTTGCATGTTTGTCCATGTTCTCACTTATTAAATTTTTTAAAATCTTTTCTAAAGGTAGTATTTATACAGACCGTCCCTCTCGTTCTCGGTCACAGATATGCGCTTATAGATATCCAAGTAGTGGTCATAAATTAATTAAATTTGCCACGAACCAAACTTGGCATACATAAATTATTATTATTATTATTATTATTATTATTATTATTATTATTATTATTATTATTATTATTATTATTATTATTATTATTATTATTATTATTATTTTCAACACGACACGTGTTGGAAGCGATGGCCATTAGCATCAAGGTATCCCTACACACGCTTTTTCATGTTACGGAAGGTGTCCGCCAATACATTGAGAATTGCAGCATCTGTTGCCTGCCGAATGTTGTCTTGCAGTTGCTTAAGAGTACGCGGCTTGTTGAAATACACTTTCAGCTTGTCCAATAGGAAGAAATCCGAAAGGATAAGGTTTGGCGACCTTGGTGTTCAGATCCCCTAGGAAATGACCCTATCTTCAAAGAAGGACATGCTGACGTTGGACGTGTGATAAGTGGCGCCATCCTGCCATCCTCGTCATACAAACGATTTACTAACTTTGTTGCCTATGAAACACATATTTGGGCACGAGAGCGATGGAGCACTCTGTACTATGTCGTAAAATTACATGTATTTACACATTTGAATAAAGAAAGAACAGTTTAATTCCTCCTTATTATTAAATTTTATTATTATTAAATTTTTTAATTTATTAAAATAAAGAAAATTTTTAAAATATTTTAAATTTCATCGTCATCGTCATTGTCAAAATTTTTTAATTCTCATAATATATATATATATATATATATATATATATATATATATATATATATATATATATATATATATATATATATATATATATATATATATATATATATATATATATATATATATATATATATATATATGTGTGTGTGTGTGTGTGTGGGGTGTCGGTGTGTTCTTTTTAGTTCTGTTAAACGGTGGTTTTTTAATTTTTTTTCGGTAATTCATTAGGAAATGACCTAAATAATAAATTCCAATAGTAACCCATTAGTGTAAGAAATTTTAATTTAAAAATATCAATAAGAGATGGTAAATTAAAATAAATTTCAATTATAATTAATCAATCCACATGTATTACTTACCGATTAGAAGATTTTGAGGTAGTGAATGACGAAAAATAGAGATTTGGGTCCATCGATTGGGTATGTTCAAAAGTTAAACAGTACCCTGATATGTGACTTTTATTCTACAAATGACTCTGGGTCTTCCTACTCCCTTCCCCAAAAGTTTACCTAATAGAAAAGTTACAGCAATCTTATAAAATAAAATTCCCTTTCAATTAGTGTGGAGCTCAATTTCTTGAGTTTTCTGAACCTTTTATGTTCTCGTTCTAAAGCTTTCCTTCTCCTTTTATTATTAAGAAAGATTTAAGTTTATTTATTTTTTTTAAATAGTTGTAATTTTTAAAACTAATGTCTGACCATTAATATTTTTATTATATACTCATTTCCTTGCAAACTGCTGAAAAAAAAAAATAATTTAAAAATTAAGTATCCGTTTAGAAGAAATATATATATATATATATATATATATATATATATATATATATATATATATATATATATATATATATATATATATATATATATATATATATATATATATATATATATATATATATATATATATATATATATAGAAAATAATATGAGAGAAAGAGATAGCAAGATTAACACTAAAAGTAATTGTTTTCGTAAAAATTCGAATAACAAATATTTTATTTATTATTATTATTATTATTATTATTATTATTATTATTATTATTATTATTATTATTATTATTATTATTGTTATTATCGTTTATTTTTGTTGAATTATTACTCCATAAAAGGACGACCGATATATCTGTCTATTTTATAGCGAAAAAAGAAAAACAAAATGGCTGAAAACTTTCAGTAAAATCATCTTATATATATATATATATATATATATATATATATATATATATATATATATATATATATATATATATATATATATATATATATATATATATATATATATATATATATATATATATATATATATATATATATATATATATATATATGCGACCTTAGGAAGTTTACAACAAAATATTTTCATAAATTTTTATGAAATGTTTGAAAAAAAAAATCGCGGAATAACATTGGAAAAAAGTTATGAAGTCTCTCAATATATATAAAAAACGTATTTTAAGATGCTGGTGCATATCTAACTAATCTTTGTCTATGGAATAGTAAGAAAATAATATTTAAAACTACAAACTCTGGAATTAAATTTAATTTTACGTTTTAAAGATCAAACACTACCTACAAGTTTCATGAAAATCGGCTGTTGTCGATATTTGCTAAATTTGAAGTTAGGACTCTTTATAACTTTTTTCAATATTATTTTCCGGACTTATTTTTACAAATTTTATTCTTTACGGTTCATTTCAAACATATCATACAAGTTTCATGAATATATATATATATATATATATATATATATATATATATATATATATATATATATATATATATATATATATATATATATATATATATATATATATATATATATATATATATATATGGGATGGAGTGAAGTATCGGTATCGGTAAGTATCGGTATATTTTCAGGTATCGGGTATCGGTATCGGTAAAAATTTTGGTATATGAATGGATAAAGTAACGGTATCGGTATATTTTCAGGTATCTGGTATCGGTACAGGTAAATTTTTAGGTATCGGTATCGGTAAAAATTTTGGTATCGCTCCATCCCTAATATATATATATAGTAGTATAGGGGGCACGTTCCACTTGGAGGTTAGAAAAGATTGTGAGGGAGACGTAGCAATACCGAAAGCTCGGGTAACTTCTGACACCGATTTTGGAGGATTCACGGGGCCTCCCACGGACCCCTCCCCCCGACTAGAGGCCAGTTTCGATGGCTTGAACCCCCAAAACGGTGTCAGGAAAGAGCGTGAGGATAATTTGATCGGAATGATTTGCAATTGCAAATCAAAATCTCATATATACAGTGTATATATATATATATATATATATATATATATATATATATATATATATATATATATATATATATATATATATATATATATATATATATATATATATATATATATATATAACATTAATTTTTATTAATTATTGAAATTTTGATTCATCCTTACCGTCATTCATTTAATACCCTTTAATTAAAATCTTCATTTCTCAGTAGTTATTATTATTATAATTATTATTAGTAGTAGTAGTTTTAGTAGTAGTAGTTGCAGCAGCAAAACACTTATTCAATGTAAATGAAATAACTTTTTTCCTTTGAAGAATAACTCAAAGAGAACTTTTGATTAAAAATTAATAATAATAATAATAATAATAATAATAATAATAATAATGATGATATTAAAAACTATATAATTTTATTATTATTTTTATTATTTATTGTTAATATTTTTAAATTATTATTATTAATTTTGTTTTATTTTTATTTATTATTATTATTATTATTATTATTATTATTATTATTATTATTATTATTATTATTATTATTATTATTGTTATTATTTCTTATTATTTCCTATTTATGTGCACATGAAGATTCCGTTATATGTGCATACATTCTTGTGTGCGATGCACATATGAATACAGCCATATTAAGAATGCAAACGTATTGTTTCTATAAATAAATAATTTTGGAATATTGTTCCGGAAAACAATATTCGCCTCTATTGACTTTGGGTTTTTATGGTTTTTATTGCCCCTTTAAATTGAAGAAATTTTCTGCTAAATTTTGACTTTTGAAAGAAATAAAAAAAAATAAAAATAAAAAAAAAATAAAAAATATAAATTATTTGATCCTTGAACTAGAAAAAAACAGCTTTGTTGAAATCGCATAAAAATTTTCGCGCCAATTTTTATATCATGTTTGAACGTGTCTGTTTGGTTGTGTATGAATAAATATATATTTGTGTTTAGTTCTGAAGTTCTTAATGATAATGTTTTGCTGATTGGTTTGTTGAATAGATATTTGATTTGTGTAGCTAATTTCTACCCATATATTTATTCCTATAGAGCTAGTTAGTGGTTAGAAGAGTTTGAGAGTTTAAGTACATTAAATCAATACAATAAATTTTGAACTTCACAACTACTATTTCGTTGCAAAATTCTGTGGTCATGTTCTTCAAAATCTCTTTAAAATATCTTAGAAATTAGACAAATGTAAAATAATGTCTAATGGCATATATCTACTTTGTAAAAATTTAGCAAATATAATGTACGTTACGGTCTTCATGTATAAATACCGTTTTTTTAAATAGGTTTAACTAGTTTTGTAATATAGTATTTATAACATAATACCATTTTTCGTTTTCTTTAGGAAAAAAAAATTAACTATCACTTTAAACTCAAGGAAAATTTGCAACCATTATTGGTTGCTAATGCCTGCTAAGACATTTGAAAAAACTGGGCATTTTTCGAGGCAACTAATGGAAAAGTTACATTTTATAGCACCAAACCTAGGTAAAAATCTCCCCCCCCCCTCCAAAAAAAAAAAAAAAAAATTATTATATATATAAATATATATATATATTATATATAATATATATATATTATATTAATATATATATATATATATATATATATATATATATATATATATATATATATGGCTTACAAGGAAAAGGTATTTGGTCCAAAAATGCAAAAAAAAATAGTTATAAATGGTAGTAAGTACAACGAATTGTGCTCTATACACAGGGATAGTGAACTAAGTCATAACCCTTGTAATTCCTTAGAAATTAAATCGTCACAAATTCTCAAATTCATTACACACAGCATGCTTTCAAATTTTAAAATTGATTTATCTCTAAAACCACTTTTTTTTGGACTTAATGCCTTTTCCTTGTAAGCCCACGATATAAAAGTGTGTTTATTTACTGCAAAAGAAACATTAAATATTTGAAACATTGAGAAAATGAGTGATTAAAAAAAATTAAATAAAAAAAAAGTTATCTAAATGTTTTATTTTGAAGTTGGTTCACTATTATATCGAATCTTTTTGCAAATTTGTTTATATCAAAGTAAAACATAACTAGTCACAAGGAAATTCTAAATTAGACGAATCTCCTTCAGCATTCGATTTTTCTGGACGAATTAGAACATCTTCCAGCAAATTTTAAGACACATTTAAGTACTCTTTTGAATCTAGGACCATTTAAGTACTCTTTTGAATCCAGGAACATTTAAGTACTTTTGAATCCAAGAACATTTAAGTACTCTTTTGAATCTAGGATTATTTAAGTACTCTTTTGAATCTAGGACCATTTAAGTACTCTTTTGAATCTAGGACCATTTAAGTACTCTTTTGAATCTAGGACCTATTTAAGTACTCTTTTGAATCTAGGAACCATTTAAGTACTCTTTTGAATCTTAGGACCATTTAAGTACTCTTTTGAATCTAGGAACATTTAAGTACTCTTTTGAATCTAGGACTATTTAAGTACTCTTTTGAATCTAGGACCATTTAAATATTCTTTTGAATCTATGTTACAAAATTCATGAAAATTTCAATTAAGCCAGTAAAATGAATTTCAACAAATTTGGAATGACTGTTTAGGGTATTTAAAATTCAGATTGTGATTCTGTTTATCCCATGTATTAGGAGGAAGAATTCATGGCGAAAACGATGTGCTTACTAATAATATTAACCAAAGTGCAAGTAAATAATAAGTTTAAACTAAGGATGGAACGATTAATCGTCATCATCATCGTCAAAATTGGCATATTTTTTCTTAATCGTCATCATCGTCAATTTTCTGCCGATTAATTTACATATATTGGCTTATAAATATCTCTGCTCTCCCCCACACTTTTATTGAGAATATAAGGCTGTTTAGAAGTGGGGGCTACACGTACTTTCCAAGACATAATTGGATTATCCCAAAAATTGGAGAAAAGTTTATTTCTGCATCACAATTTAAGAGCTCTAAATTTAAAGTACTAGAAATACTGACAGGGTAACAACCTTCCTAGAAATTTGCATGTCTGTCCATTTTCTCACATATTAAAAAAAAATTTAAAATCATTGGTCTTGAAGGTACTATAGGGTGTCACAATTGCTCTCGGCGCTTTTGAATGAGCTTATAGATATTAAAATACTAGTTATAAGTTAATAAAATTTGTTACGGGGAAAACCTTGGTGCGTGAGATCGTGATGACATCACAACAAGTGTTGGCTATTAGCATCAAGGCATTCCTGCACACGCTCTTCCACATTACACAAAGTTGCCGTCAAAGTCCTTAGGAAATGACCCGATCTTCAAAGGAAGATTTTATTTTATAAACTGATGACCGGAACTTTGATATCTAAAAGAAATATCTGAGGTTGAGAGCGAGTGGGATACCCTATGTCATACTTATATATTAAAATTACAGGTATTTATATATTTGAATAAATATAAAATTGTAAAAATTTTTAAAATAATGAAAGTTTTAAAATATACTTTTTCAATTTCATTGTCATCGTCAAATTTATTATAATCGTCATCTTCAAAAAAATTCTTAATCGTCCAGTCACTAGTTTAAAGTATACGTTCTCGAGTACAGAAATCGTTCCGACCAATCCACACACTTCACGTTGAATATCATAAACTATTTTATGATGTATACTATTTTACTTTAAAAAATTTGTGGTTTGAAAGGTCGCATTATTTCCGTTATGAAATTTAGGCTGTTATATGTGTATTACATTTACCTATTCCAACTCTTTATAAGGGTACGAATGTAGTAAGGAAACGAACATGGGAGCCAAGGAAATTTGGATATGTTGATAATGAAAGAAAATTTATATATAGAAGAGTGTGTAAACCCCCATCCCCATCCCCATTCTTTCACGTACCCTGTTTCTCATGCACCTGATTAACGTAACAGTAAAAAAAAATTTTTATTTTTTTATTTATTTTTTTTTTTTTTTGAGAGCGGACTTCACCTACGAGGGCATATACCGTCCCTCCAGGCTGACAAAATACTGCCCTTCAGGCCACCACCAGTTCAGAGCGAGTGAACCACACGCTCCGAGAGCTGGAGATGCTCTCAAAAATCTTGTGGAATATTCTCTCTCTTTTCAGTCGTCGTCTTAAGGTCTCTTAATGACACAGGAGCAGGAATTCATGACCAACCCAGTTTCTTCAGTTTGTCTTATCGATGTTCGATAGGATACTTAGGATGGTTACTGTAATGTCCTTAAAATTTCTTCATTTTAACGTCACTGAATTTGTAAAGTGACTTTTCTGACGCCATTTTTTAAATTTAATATTATACATCATAAAATATTTAGTAAAAATGTTCAGAGTTGGTAGACATATTTGCTTAAGAGTGTACAGTTGAACAGAAGTTCGTTCCTATTAAGCTGGAAATAAATATTTATATAAAATAAGAGATCATCTCAGATTCAGCCAATCACAGTTAAATTAAGCCCCGTTATGATTTTTATTTTCTTTTTATTCAAAATAGAGCTTTTATGAAATGATTCCATTTTATATAAATATTTATTTCCAGCTTAATAGGAACGAACTTCTGTTCACGACTGTACATTATATCTTTTTTTCCAAATCTTAAATACGTTATGAAATAGAATTTAGATATATAAAAAGCCTTTTACTCTATTATTATTATTATTATTATTATTATTATTATTATTATTATTATTATTATTATTATTATTATTATTATTTAGTAATTTTTTTTGTTTCTCTTCTGGAAATATTGGATAACTTATTAGAAGTGAAATATTTTGAAGTCTCATTATTAGACAATTTGGAATCTCGTAATTTTTCGTTCAGATGCTTTTTTTTTCGCCTTGATTATAAGCAAAGTTTTGATTTATTTGAATATATTATGCGACACGCACACATTCACACACAAACACACACACACACACACACACACGTTGAAATTCATTCTACCTTGTGGGATGTTTTCACATTATTCTTTAGAAGAAAAATTACTATTTTGGAATTAAAAAAACACACACACGCATCACGCGCGCACGCACGAATGCACGCACATACAGAAACGCTGAAATTCAATCTATATTGTGGGATATTTTCACGTTATTGTTTAGAAGAAAAATTACCATCTCGGTATTAAAATCACACACACACACACACACACACACACATATATATATATATATATATATATATATATATATATATATATATATATATATATATATATATATATATATATATATATTATATATATATATATATATATATATATAGTTTTTAAAGTCTAATTAATTATATTGGAATTCGAGGCCTGACCCTTTAGCTGGTAAAACAGTGTTATCTCTATACTACGATAGTACAAAAGAAAATCTCAAAGAGAAAGCTCAAGAATACTGCCAAGCAGACTAACTCAATGGATTCCTCTGACTGCAACTTGAGCACAGGGCAACAGGCCAGTTATTTTCCCCTTTCACTCACATACTATTTGATACACAAAATTTTAAAGTCTATTCACTCACAATTGAGACCGTTTTAAGAGTATTACAGGGTGCACTCTGGGGTATCCATTGAGTTAGACTGCGTGGCAAGTTGTTTATGAGTATTCTCTTTGAGATTTCCTTTTGTACTGTCGTGTTACAGAGGTAACTTTGTCTTACCATCTTAAGGGTCAGGGTTCGAATCCCCATAAAGCAGACTTTAAAATTACATATATACAATAGTATATGAGTAAATAACAGACTAATATATATATATATATATATATATATATATATATATATATATATATATATATATATATATATATATATATATATATATATATATATATATATATATATATATATATATATATATATATATATATATATATATAGAATGACTAACCACGCCCTTTTCTAAAAAAATATTAAAACCAATAAATATTGATAAACATAACGAAATTGCCCTTTGAATTTTCCACTAAAAAGATAAAATAATAATAATAAAATAATAATAATAATAATAATAATAAATTTAATTTTTAAGTAATTAAATGCTTTCTTTACATTAAAAAAAAAAAAAAAAAAAAAAAAAAAAAAAAAAAAAAAAAAAAAAAAATATATAATAATATATATAATATAATAATATATATATATATATATATATATATATATATATATATATATATATATATATAATATTATATAATAATATATAATATATATATATATATATAAATAATAATATATATATAATATAATATATATATATATATATAGGTCCCAACGGAAGTCGTGTTACAAATTAAAAAGTTAGTGTTTCAAAACTTTATTATATTACTTAAAAGAAGTTGAAATATCGTATATTCGAACAAAATATTTTTATGCATAACTTCTCGTTCTAGATATTAATAATGGGGAAGGTGTGGAATGTAAAATTTCCGAGTGAGGGAGGGGGGGGGGATCGTAACTGTGTAGAGTGATTGGCTTACGTTCTTGAATGCGTTGGTTCGATTCCTCTTGTGGATCCTTGGTAGAAACTTCTTAGAATGTTCTCCTCGAATAGGGCTGTGTTTAATATTCGATTTGGAGAATTTTCCCTCGCTGCTTCTCGCGCATCTTCCCTCCCTCGCTGCTTCTCACGCATCTTTCCCCGCTGCTTCTTGCGCATCTTCTCTCGTTGTTCTCGTGCATCTTCCCCCGTCTAGAAAAATGTTTTTGTCAAATACCAGGTAAATGTGGAATAAATATTGCTTCAACTGTAGGAAGTTTCGTAAAATTTATTTTTTGTTCACATCGTCAAACTATTTTCAGAAATTTTTAGTTTATGAAAGATGACAAAGTTAGAATATGTTCGTAGATGGTAAATTTCGGTGATCTTTATATTTGAAGAACATGCCTAATTTAAATGCAATTAACTGTATTATGCGTGTCCCCCAATGACTCGAACCACCAATGTAAGAGGTTTTCAGAAATAAAGCACTACAAATTGGTTTAGCAGAACCAAATGAAGTAGACTAACTATATAAATCTTCAGATAAGATAACGATAATATATGATTAAATTTAAAGGTGTACATTCAAATTATGATTTTTTTTAAAGGAAAGTAACCCTCTCTGTATTAGAGATTATAAATATTAAAATAAGTTTGTTTGAGATTAGTATGAGATTAGATAAAGGATTTCAAGAAGTTTAGAGGAAATTATTACCTATTTTTTTTGATGAGAGATTAATCTTGCTAAATTTAGAAGTAAATTAGAAATTCGATTGATTTGGGATTTTTGAAATACTAGAACCAATTTTCAATGGCACTGCTAACAATGGTAGCTCCAAATGCCAACTACTATTCTATAATAGTTGAGATAATTTACGGTGTCATAAAACTTTAATACTCTATTCAACCTAATATGGTATATGGTCTCACAAATATTGCAGTAGTAGTAGTAAGTAATAATAATAATAATAATAATAATAATAATAATAATAATAATAATAATAATAATAAGGGAATCTTTTCCATTAATAGAAAGTAAAGAATTTTTTTCGTTATTGTTCAATCCCCCAAAAGTTGAAACCAAAATGCAAATTCAAAACTTTTTTCATTTGTTCTTTGCTCCCCCCCTACAGACAATATTCAAACTCCCCCTCCTCCCATCCCCCAAACCATCAATCCTGCCCTCATATTTATGATCATATCAAAAAGCAAGTATTCCTTGCTGTGTACGATAAAAAAAAAAAAAATACATCGCATGTAGATGTTCGTGTGTACGTTACTTTATTGATACCACAAGCATATTAATGGAATTCCATAACTTTAAATTAGTTTTAAATTCACACATGTACGAACCCGTATACCACCCACACACACCACACGCACACGCACACGCACACACACACACACACACGCACGCACGCACGCACGCACACACACACACACACACACCACACACATATATATATATATATATATATATATATATATATATATATATATATATATATATATATATATATATATATATATATAATATATACATACATAAAATATACATAATTTAAAATAACACGAGTTAGCAAAGGGAGCAATTTTGACATGAACACTTTAAGAAGAAAGAACAAAATGAAACAAACTTAGTATATGATCACTGAAAGTTTGTTTCATTTTGTTCTTTCTTCTTAAAGTGTTCAAGTCAAAATTGCTCCCTTTGCTAACTTGTTTATTTTAAATGTATGTATATATATGTATGTGTGTGTGTATGTATGTATGTATGTATGTATATATATATATATATATATATATATATATATATATATATATATATATATATATATATATATATATATATATATATATATTATTGTGTTGTTGTTCTTTGTTATTATTGTGTTGTTGTTCTTTGTTATTGTGTTCGCTCTAATTACTTATTTTCTTCACCTGAACCTTAAATTATTGACACTTATCTAGTTGCGCAATGCTATGGTTAGTATAACATAACTGTAACATTTAAAATTTTTTTTTTATTTTTAAAATTTTTATTTTTAAATATTTCATGATTTATATATTGCATATATTATTTTTTTTCCTCTTTTTCTACAGCCTCCTGATGATGACATATTTATGTTGAAACGTAGAGGTTATATTGATTAATTATTAAATGTATTCTCATGATTTTTTTCATTAATTTTATGTGCTTTATGATGTGATCCAATTAGAATGTTTTTGCACATAGTATTTGCTATCCTATTTGTAATATATATATATATATATATATATATATATATATATATATATATATATATATATATATATATATATATATATATATATATATATATATATATATATATATATATATATGTTTTCCAAAGCCGATTATAATTGGAAATATATTGTAAGTAATTGTATTATGGATCAAATTTTATTAATGGCTCTTAATAAAATACGAAAAATACAAATCGTTCTAATAGAAAAACAAAAGAGATACATAATACATCTTATTCTCGAAAAATAATGAGATAATGCACATCATTCTCTATTTATTAATATTAAGTAGTTTTGAATGGTTTGTGTGTTTATTTATTATGCATATAAAGAGGTGGTTTTATTTATTGTTTTCGTAGTGCGAAGATGGAAGAGGTGGAAAATAGGATTTTTTTCGTTTAAATCTTATATATATATATATATATATAATATATATATATATATATATA
>SEYY01019351.1:67500-80000 GCA_009176605.1 Armadillidium nasatum
TTATAGGTGTATTTTTCTTTTCTGTACGGAGTATGCTTTACACATATGGGGTAGTTCCATTCACACAGCATTCCTTGAAAAGATGTAGTCTAGGGCTTTTCATCTTATCAACTTTTCCGCTCACTAATCTCTTTATGCCCGTCGAATTGTTGCATTACTCTCGCTACACTATCGCTTTACAACGGACACTGCTCTTCTGAACTCTCCCGACCCATATCTCCTCCATTGAGAAGGCCTTGTGCAACACGCCTTTCTACACAGCCTCATCCTTTCTCTGTCCAACTCTCTGACCTCATACTTAACCTCTACTCTATATATTACCTGTTCTCTACTGGCAAGGTCTGGAACACACTCTCTTTATCTATTTTCCCAACTTCCTATGACTTGCACACCTTCGAACTCCGTGTTTCGGGACGTGTCGGCCTAACTTGATCAGATTTTTCGGTATTTCCCCATCTCCGGTGGAAATTTTAGTAGGCCTCTGGCCTTTACCCACCAGAAGTTAATATATATATATATATATATATATATATATATATATATATATATATATATATATATATATATATATATATATATATATATATATATATATATATATATATATATATATATATATATATATATATATATATATATAAATACGTTTTTAAATTAAAATGGAAAACCTAAGAAGTTTTGAATCTGTTTTCAAATTTGTTTTTTAGAAACTTCTTTTGTTTGAAAATAAAAATATAAATAAAATAAAAATAAAAAATAAAAAAGTGCAATGAACTGTGACGTGATATATTTATATTTTATTCTTTAATATTTATTTTTTTATTCTTTTGGCGTAGTTTGTAAACTGAATTCGTATTTGATATATATATAATTGGTGGCTGATGTCTTTTACAATACAAGGGCTCGATATTCTCTGTGATTTAGTTTCTTTGTGTAGCTTTTCAGTAGTACTATTAGTCTGAGTCATAGTTGAGCCTAGTAGGTCTTATTTCAGTCATGTGATCATGAGTACCATTTATATTCTAGTTCCTACTATTCTTTACTTTTCTTGTTGAGAAGAAAATATCTTCTGTTACTTTTTTTGTTTTTGTTTTTGAATATGTTTGTTTTTATTTTATTTTCGTTTCAGATAGTTTGTCTTATAGAAAAATTTATTTTCTTGAAATTTATGATGATTAAATTAATAAAGTTTTGTAAATATTCAAATAGATGGACAGTTCCTTTTAGAATTTTCGAAATATTAAAGTTTCAATTTCTTCTTTTATTTATAAGGTGACATAGCTCTTGTCAGTTTTAATGTTAATGTATTGGTTTAGCCCAACTAGATAAAGAAATTGGCAAATTTTATAATATTAAGACCACGATATTTTGTAACTAAATATTGTTTAATAATATTTACCAAGTTTTACTTTATTTTTATTACATACTTAGATGGTGTCATAGTTCTTGAAACTGAGGACCTTGGAGAACAGCGTGTGTTTGTTCAGTTGGTCCTCACCTACAGGTATGGAAGAGAAGAGGACGAAGTCATGGGCCTAACTTTTGCCAAAGAAATAATAGTGACGTCACAACAGATTT
Organism: Armadillidium nasatum; assembly: GCA_009176605.1. Classification (NCBI taxonomy): domain Eukaryota; kingdom Metazoa; phylum Arthropoda; class Malacostraca; order Isopoda; family Armadillidiidae; genus Armadillidium; species Armadillidium nasatum. Next base: position 69,079 of record SEYY01019351.1, read on the forward strand.
ATCCCAAACTTGATAAAGGGTCAGAAGATTCTTCTGAAAATGATGAAGTAACATCCTTGCAGGTTTGCCAATAGATTTCTTTATCAATATATATATATATATATATATATATATATATATATATATATATATATATATATATATATATATATATATATATATATATATATATATATATATATATATATATATATATATATATATATATATATATATATATATATATATATATATATATATATATATATATATATATATATATATATATATATATATATATATATATATATATATATATATATATATATATATATATATATATATATATTAAAGTGTAATTAAACTGTAATTTAGTTTTTATAGAGTAATAATATGAATTATAATTCTAAATATAGATTTCGTATTTGAAATTTCATGCTCAAATTGATATTTAAAATTACAGATAATGCATTCGTTTGTAGAATAACAGAAGAATATATTTTAGAACTTAAATAATGTATTATTTAATATGCTGTTAAAATGATGAGGTAGAATGATGCCACGATTGTAAATGGCAAAGTACTACTAAATACAAATCACGAAAAAAAATACCGATTTAAATTTTTTTTTTTTTTGGGGGGTGGAGGCCCTGAAGCACAGTAGTAAGAAAGGCGTAGCCAGTATTATATATATATATATATATATATATATATATATATATATATATATATATATATATATATATATATATATATATATATATATATATATATATATATATATATATATATATATATATATATATATATATATATATATATATATATATATATATATATATATATATATATATATATATATATATATATATATATATATATATATATATATATATATATATATATATATATATATATATATATATATATATATATATATATATATATATATACACTTTTCTTAGCTTTAGAAGATTAGAGGGAGTTAGACGATGAAAGCAGAAAAAGACCATATATATATATATATATATATATATATATATATATATATATATATATATATATATATATATATATATATAAAGTTTTCATTTGCAATGAGATGAGATCTTAGGAGATGATTTTAAAGGATTTATATGGAAGCGAAAATGATTTCAGTTATCGAAGAAAGAAAAAAAAAAAAAATGAACCAAATCTATAAAGCAGTTAGAATAGATTTCGATTTTTATGGAGAGAATATTTTATTAATAAGTAATGTACACATACACACACTCACTCACTCACTCACACACACGCGCGCACACTCAAACGGTAAAGTGATTGACTCACGTGCTTGAGGGCGCCGGTTCGATCCCACTTCGGGATCCTAGGTATATACTACCTAGAAAAGTTCCTCTCCTAGAATAGGGCAATGCCCGTGAGATGTGAACTTTTTATTATAAAAAAAAAAAAAAAAAAACTCACACATACACACACACACACACACACACACACACACACACACACACACACACACTCACTCACTCGCACACACTCACTCACTCACTCACTCGCACACACACGCACACACATACACTCATTCACACTCGCTCACTCACTCACACACACACAAAAAAAAATACCCACGCATCCCACAGTCACTCGTTCGCGCGCACACCAAGTCATTACATATGTATACACGCACACACAAACTCTCTCTCTCTCTCCTCACTCATACATACAAGCATAATTAATCCACTTATAAATTTATGAGCTTATAAATTAATTTTGTAATGTTTTATATTTTTATTATTGCAAAAATTATTTAATTAATGAAGGAAATGTTTGACAATTATGATAATTATTTAAAGTTCTGAAATTAAAATTAAATTAAAATTTAAAGATCTGAAAATTTTTAATTAAATGCTTTGAATAGGAACAAAATTAATTTATTTAAATTTTTCAGTAAATTACATATAAAAAAAATTAATTCATAAATTATTTAAATATTTATTTAATATTTATTTAAATTTATTAATAATATTTATTTATTTATTTTTTTAAAGTTTACATTTCACGGGCGTTGCCCTATTCTAGGAGGAGGGAACTTTCTAGGTAGTTCGAACCAGCACCCTCAAGCATGTGAGTCAGTCACTACCGTTGTTCCACGGTACACTACTAATATATATATATATATATATATATATATATATATATATATATATATATATATATATATATATATATATATATATATATATATATATATATATATATATATATATATATATATATATATATTTTTTAAATAATAATGAAGTCAATTATTAATAATAAAAAGAATTTTTTTAATTGATAATACCACTTATTAATTAGCAAAAAATAATTAATTTTTCAATTGATAAATAATGATAATACTAATTAGTAATTACTAAAAATAATTATTTTTCAACGGATATTAATATCAATTATTAATAATTGATATTATTATCCGTTGAAAAAATAATAATTTTTAGTAATTGGTATTATCATTATTTATCAATTGAAAAATTATTAATTATTTTTTGATAATTGATAATTGGTATTATCAATTAAAAATTATTTTTATTATTAATAATTGGATTCAATATCATTTGAAAAGTTATTTTTTATTTTTTAATGAAGTGGTATCATTTTCAGTTGAAATATTATTAATTATTTTTATTAATTATTAATAATTGGTTATATTATCACTTGGAAACATTAATTTAATTTTATTTATTATTAATAATTGGTGTTATCAATTGAAAATGTTTTAATAATTAATAATTGTGTCATTTTCAACTGGAAAATTATTAATTATTTTTTAAAAATTATTAATAATTATAATCGATATGGAAAAATTTTTGATTATTATTTTAATTATTAATAATTGGTATCATTATTAATTGAAAAAAAAAAAAAAAAATTATAATAATATATATATATATATATATATATATATATATATATATATATATATATATATATATATATATATATATATATATATATATATATAAAAAATTATTTAATAAAAGTTTTAAAGAAAAGTAGCTAAAAGTTATTAATCAATTAATTAAAAAAAAAAAAAAAAAAAAAAAAAAAAAAAAAAAATAAAAAATAAAGTTAAAATATAAATTGCTTTTTTAGAATTAAAATATATATATATATATATATATATATATATATATATATATATATATATATATATATATATATATATATATATATATATATATATATATATATATATATATATATATATATATATATATCCACTTTTTTTTTTATCTTTTATCTTATCTTTATCTTTTATCTTTTATATTATCTTATTTTATCTTATCTTATCTTATCTTTTATCTTTTATCTTATACAAGTCCGATTCGGTAGGGCGTGACAAATGCCTGTTAGAAACATGTAAAATTCTCTACTTTCCCTTCTGAGACTTCGTCAATTATGAGGAAATATCTCCGCAAAGAACAGTTAAAAAACATAAACATAAGAAAAAACGATTAAAAAAAAAAAACAAAAAAAAAAAAAAATTTGGAAGTATCGCAAAACAAACACAGACAGGAATGTCTTTATTAAGCAATTTTCTCTCTCTTTTTTTTTTGTTAACCTAATTAAATTTTAAGTCTTGAAAAAAAAAAGAAAGAAAGAAATAGGTTGGAGTTAATAGTGCAAAAATTTTTTTCCTCCGGCAACAAACTCTACAAATTAAAAAAAAAAAAAAAAAAAAAAAAAAAAAAGAGAGAGAGAAAAATATTATGAAAGCAAGCGAGGTAATTAGTGTTGTTGAGTTGTTTGGAGAATATATGTATATATATTTTTTTTAAAAAAGGGAAGCTTTTATTACTTTATTTTTCCCCTCGGTTCAAAAAATTGGCAAGATACAACGGACTTTAATTTAAAAAAAAAAAAAGTTTGAACTGAAAGAATTTACAAAACTTTTGAAGTTCTGTCGCTAGCTTATAAAAGGCAATTGTTCTGTTTACCGTAAGTCATATATATATATATATATATATATATATATATATATATATATATATATATTATATATATATATATATATATATATATTATATATATATATATATATATATATAAAGAGTATTCCCAAGAAATAAGTAATTTAGTTGATGTAAGACAGAAAGATATATAATTGGAAGGCAAAGAAAGGTTCTCTCAGGGGTTTGAACCGGTGCTGTTTAATGAAACATTACTTTTGTAGCATTAAAGAAAATAAGAGGAAAATGGTTTGGATAGATATGAATAATAGATGACTAAACTTAAAAGAAGGTCAAGAAGTTGGAAGGAAGAAGGGAGATATAAGAAGAGAAGGAATAAACAAGAAGTGAGAGGGAAGAATTAAGATAGAAGAAGTGAGAAGAAATGAGAAGGAAGAAAGAAGAAGTGAGAAGGAAGATAGAAGCAGTTTGGGAAGGAAGATAGAAGAAGTGGGAAGGAAGAAAAAAAGAAGTGAGAAGGAAGATGCGAGAAGGAAGAATGAAGTGAGAAGTATGAAAGAAGAAGTGAGAAGGAAGAAAGAAGTGAAAAGTAAGAAACTAGTGAGAAGGATGAAGTAAGAAACAAGAATTAGGAATTAAAAACAAAACAAAAAGTAGACATTTATTCAGGTATGAAACTTCTTTATATCTACAGAGAAGGAAAAGAATACTCAGTCTTTTTTTTCTCGATATTATAAAAAAAATAAGTTGTTTTTGGTTATTATAATTTATTATTAGAAAATTAATTTTAATTTTAAATTTATAAATTTTAAAGCTTTGGAGAAGGAATAAATTTTTTTTATCTCCGTACTTTTTAGGAACTCTTCAATATTTTAGTACACTGCGTTCTTGTGTGTATGTATGTATGTGTGTGTGTGTGTGTGTGTCATTTTTATTTTTTTGTTTTGGAGGGAGGGGAGGGAAAAAAGGGATAAGATCTTAATCACATAAAAATCTGGAATTCTTTAACATTGAGAGTGGGCAAAAAAACCTTGTCCTTTCGTCCTTTCACTTCTGCTTCTTGTAAAAAAAAAAAAAAACTCAAGGACATCGAATTCAAAATACTTTGAGAAGCCCAATATTTTTGAGAGCCGAAGAAGATAAAATTATTGTTATTATTATTATTATTATTATTATTATTATTATTATTATTATTATTATTATTATTATTATTGATGTAGCAAAATTTGACTTGGAATTCATACCTGATTACTTTTCAAGGTTCGGTTTTCGACCGAATTTTTCTTTTAAAAAATTAAAAAAACAAAAAATTTTTTTTCGAATAAAATTTCAAAATTTTACCTTCGTGTATAATAATATCGAAATTTAATTTTCCTTGTAAGCGTAAAAAATAATTGTATATATTTATATTAGATATATAATTGTGCTATTATGTGTGTGTGTGTGTGGTTTTTTTTTTTTTTTTTTAAATAAATTTGAGATTGAAATTTGCGCATTTTTATATTTTGTACAAATTTTCTTTTTAGTATTTGGTCTTAATAATAGTAGTTAGTCTTTCTCTATAGTTTTAATAGTAGTTAGTCTTTGTCTTTAGTCGTAATGATGGTTGTCTTTCTCTAGTCTTTAGTCTTAATAATAGTTAATCTTTCTCTTTATTTTTAATAATTGCTAGTCTTTATCTTTAGTTTTTAGTCTTAATAATAGTTAGTCTTTCTCTTTAGTCTTAATAATCGTTAGTCTTTAGTCGTAATAATGGGTAGTCTTTCTCTTTAGTCTTAATAATGGTTAGTCTTTGTTTTAAGTCTTAATAATTGGTTAATCTTTCTTAATAATGGTCTTTATAATGGGTAGTCTTTCTTTTTAGTCTTAATAATGGTTAGTCTTTGTTTTAAGTCTTAATAATGGTTAATCTTTCTTTTAATCTTTAGTCATAATAAAAGTTAATCTTTCTCTTTAGTCATTATTTTTATTCTTTAGTCTTAATAATAATTAGTCTTTCTTTTTAGTCTTTAGTGTTAATGAAAGTCTTAATAATGATTAGTCTTTCTTTTTAGTCTTTAGTCTTAATAATGTTTAGTCTTTCTTTATAGTCTTTAGTCGTAATAATTGTTAGCCTTTCTCTTTTAAAAAGTGGATAATTTAATACATTTGTCCAAATTAATATTAAAAGTATAAGATTTTGCTAATTAGGAGACAAAAAAAGAGAAGCATATTAGTTTTTTTTTTTTTTTTTTTTTTAACTTGCATCTTGGGGCATTTCCCTATCCGTGGAGAGTTTTTTTTTTTTTTTTTTTTTTTTTTTTTTTTTTTTTTTTTTTTTTTTTTTTTTTTTTTTTTTTTTTTTTACTTGCATCTTGGGGCATTTTCCTATCCGTGGAGAGGATTTTTTTTTTTTTTTTTACATAGGATCCGATTAAGAGATCAAACCAGCATTTTCTAGTATGTGGTGTGAGTTTCTCTCTTTTTGAACTAAAAATGTTTTCAGCTTGGCCAAACATCGTCTCATCAGAGACATAGAGGGGAGAATATTAAATACAATGGAACCTTGTTAGTCGAACGCCCGTTAACTCGAACTTATTGTAATTCGAACAGAAATTTTTGGCATTTTTTTTGCCTTGTAATTCGAACTGTCTAGGCTCGTGGTTAAATAAATTTCTTTAAAAAAAGGTAAAATGAAATGTTTAACTTTATATACGTATACATACATTTTTCATTATGCATAACTGTATATGTTATTTTATAATACATGTATTTAATTATAATTTATTAATTATATTAATACTTAAAACAAATTCTAGTGAATTCAGAAAAAAAAAATGTAAAAAAAAAAAAAAAAAAAAAAAAATAATGTGATTTTGGTGGACTTCAGGAACGGATTAATTGATTTAAATGTATTTCAATGGGAAAATCTGCTTTGTAATTCGAACCGAGTTCCGGAACGGATTAAGTTCGAGTTACGAGGTTCCTATATATATATATATATATATATATATATATATATATATATATATATATATATATATATATATATATATATATATATATATATATATATATATATATATATATATATATATATATATATATTGGAAACTAAGTCATATAAACTAATATCTTGGAGTATGTTTGATAATATGAATAGTTTGTAGTTTGTTACTTAAGAGAATAGTTTATAATTTATTTAATATATCAGTATAGTTTACTTAATATTGGAAACTTCCAAGTTGAGATGGTAGACAAGGAAAAAGTTTGGGTCGCAAAAGTAAGGCTAAAATTTCTAGTCATAGTTGTAAGACTAAATTTTATTATTATTAATTTGAACACTAAAAACTGAAATTATATGTGCAACGTTGTTTATTTATTTGATTAATGATATAAAAGTTTAATCTAGTGTCCCTTTGAGAAATAAAAATTCTCTCTCTCTCTCTCTCTTTTTTTCTTTTTCTCCCCCTTTCTCTTTCTTGATCTTTTCTTCTCCTCCTAACTTATTTTCTTTTGCTTTAATTAAATATAGAAATTGGTTATTTACTTAATTAAAATCTTCTACTTTCCTTATTCCTTCTCCGCTCAGTTATAATTAAACTGTGTATTTGCTTTCTTGGAAGTGCACACTCATACGCAGGTCAAACACACACACACACCCTCGCTCGCACACACTTTCTCTCTCCCTTCTCTTCTCTCTCCTCTCTCTCTCTCTTTAATATATATTAAAAGATTGAGTGTGTATAAGCTTTATAATTAGTTTGTAAATATTAGTAACTATTTTGATGGTAATACTGTAATGTGGTTCGTAATTTTTTAGTTAATATAACATTATATTCAAATAGAGTTATTTATTTATATATTAGTAAAGAGTTTGATAAAGAAAATCCATGCTATGATAGTGCACAAAATATCATAGTATGGTATAGGTTGATGAAGCGATATTTAACCCTATAAAAAAGTACTTAATTTTTTTTTTTTTTTTTTAAACATCACCACCACTCACGGGCAAAGCCCTATTCAAGGAGGGGGTACTTACTTAATGTAGTACTTAAATGGTCATTAATCATCGTGAGAATTGGCTAAAAAAAAGTCCTTGTACTGTGGGCTGGAGTGGGACAGTCCTTGATAGACCCATATGGATACTTACTCTCTGAGTTTTCCTATACATGTTCTTGATCCTCCCTTTGCATAGCCGTCTACGGTGACTCAAACGGTAGAGTGATTGATTCACGTGCTTGAGATCACCGGTTCGATCCCACTTGGGTATACTACCTATGTACTACCTAGAAACGTTCCTCAATTAGAATAGGGCAATGCCCGTGAGATGTGAGCTTTTTATAAAAAATATATATATAGGAGCGTCATTCTTTATAAAGGTCATCACTTCGGAAAATAGGAAAAACCACAACAACAACAAAATACCTTGAGAAAGACTTTTTTTTTTTCGTGTTTGTTACAAATATAAAATTAAAATAGTTTAATATTCAACGAAAGAACTAGAGTAAACAATTCTTGAAAAAGAAAAAGAAAGGAAAGAAAAAGAAAAAAAAGAAAACGTCTTTGATGTTTTCTTTTTAAATTGTTTTTTTTTTTTTTTTTTTTACTCCTTAGGAGATTCATTCTTATCGTTATTACCCGGGAAAATAGTATATATATATATATATATATATATATATATATATATATATATATATATATATATATATATATATATATATATATATATATATATATATATATATATATATGTGTGTGTGTGTGTGTGTGTGAGCGTGAGAGTGGGCTCACGCATGCATGCATGCATAAAAACTATAATAAAAAGCTTCATAAAACGTCATAGCAAATAGCAATTATTCAAAAAGAATGTTTCGAGAGAGAGAGAGAGAGAGAGAGAGAGAGAGAGAGAGAGAGAGAAGAGAGAGAGAGAAATTAAAAAAAGTACCTAGAGGAAGAAGCCCTTTAATAAGAACACGGTCATTAGTAGAATAAAAAGTGAATGAGGAAGAAAAAGTTGGGGTGGATGGGAGGGAAGGGTGAAGGAAGGAAGGAAAGAAAGACCAATCTGCGTATCTGAAAGGAAGGTCGACCTTGAAGGATGACCTCATAGTACCGATAATCAATTTCGTTCATTATTCTCGTTCTCAAAGAATTCTGGCAAAAAAAGTATATATATATATATATATATATATATATATATATATATATATATATATATATATATATATATATATATATATATATATATATATATATATATATATATATATATATATATCGGTATGCCGATTAATGCGGCAAATTGCCGAAGCTTTGGGCGAAGCAGATTAATTTGCGGGCATACCTAATGTCCTTATTGGGGCTGCCTATTCTTAAAATAGATACCTTGAATTTAAAATAACTTTTGAGCTCTTTAAGATGTAAATGAAATGAATTTTGTAAAAATAAAAATGTGTTCATTGAAATTTAAAAGAAAAACGAAGTTCAAGTAGTAAGTAATAACTAATAAGTATATGAAATAGTTGTTAAACTATGAATTGACTATTATTTGCTACTGTTAAAATTGTTTTACATATTAAAAATACATTTTCTATAGTTGCATTGGACAAATTCTAATTCTTCACCGTGTTTTGGTTTTAAACTGCTTCTGGTTGCTTCTATAAATATATTCCCTGTTGTATTGAAAAGACGCTCACTCATTACTGAAGAGTGAGGAACACTGAAATATATTTTAACTATTGAAAACTAATGAAGTGATTTAATATGTAACCTACCCACCATTTGTAAGGGCATCCATTTTAGGGAGTTTCTGTTAGACTTAAATATGAATTAACGTGGTGAAATATTCCGCATTTAGCACTTACTTTTTTTTAAATGAGGATGACTTTATTTTGCGCTATTACACGAAAGAACCAGAATCACTATATAAATGTGCCAGAATATTCTTCATTTGGGTAGGTCTTAGTCATATGACGTCGTAACTTTTTAAATCATATGACATTTGGCTAAAAATTGAAAATTCGTAAACAGAGAATTTTAAGAACATTTATTTGAGTTTACTTTTTCGTAAATTACTAGTAACTATTGCATCTAAAATTTTATCTCCCTCTATAGATGCATGAGTCTTATTCCGAAGTTATTGACAGTATATATATATATATATATATATATATATATATATATATATATATATATATATATATATATATATATATATATATATATATATATATATATATATATATATATATATATATATATATATATATATATTGACTATTCCATTTTTTTTATTTAAAATGGAATCAATGAACTTTTATGTTCCGACATTCAATGTTGAAAATAATTCTTTAAACCGGATAGGAAAAAAAAGACTACCGAGGGAAAGGAAGGGTTTGCCCCCCCCCCCCGCTCGTCTAGGCTCCCCTCGCTATTGATGGGGAAGATTTTCTCCCACGTCTGACGGATAAATTGAAGGATTTAAATACTCTAGAGAATGAGGCACCCTTTTTGAAGGTGGATCAAATTCACTTTTAGGATGAAATGACATTCTTCCCTTTTAGAGATTTAGGAGATCATCTTGTGTTGAACTGAAATTCTACATTTATTATTTCTATATAATAATAATAATAATAATAATAATAATAATAATTCATGATAAAAGTGATAACGATAACAACAGCAGTAACCATAATACTAATAATGATAATTTTTTTAATTTTTTAATCTTTATTCATTTTTCCAGTTGCAAAATTGTGGAAACAAAAATCGTATACTTTATATATGTATTAATACATTTCTGAAATGGGTTTCTTGTGGGGTCGAATTCGTCTTTTAAGCCCAATAAATTAATACTAAATTAGTACCAATTATTATTAAAATGAAGTTTATAACTAAGAAACTAACATTGGATACTTAAATTTTTTTAATTTTTTAATAATAATAAAATAATAATAATAATAATAACATAATAACACAGTAAAAAATTGAAATA
>SEYY01019351.1:85000-90000 GCA_009176605.1 Armadillidium nasatum
AAAACTTTCGGAACGCAAAGCCAAATCTATCACCCTCACAAAATACAGATAATACTTGGCACTTTGTTACACACGGACCCGGTTATATTATCACAGTCTCCGAGTATTCAAACATAATATTCAAATTAATGACTCATCTGTCATTCTGTAGAAGATGCTCCCGAGAACACGAAGATTTTTCTTCTAAATTGTCCATAACTCATTCATCACTGTGCATGATTAGTCATTACTTCATTCGATGATCTAACCCTCCTGCCGGAAGAGGTGGCAAACCCCACCAATCCCAATCAAATTCAGCTTGGAGGCAATATATATATATATATATATATATATATATATATATATATATATATATATATATATATATATATATATATATATATATATATATATATATATATATATATATATATATATATATAAATGCATTATTTGATATTTCTCAAACCCCGGACACTTATCCACAAAAGTAGCTTATGTACGGCTGGTCTTAAAAAGTAGCAATTTTGGTAGGAGCAAAATACATGTAATCATTGGTTCTATAATAATAGAATTTCCTGTTCTTTGATCAGTTTTATTTTTAATTTTTTATATTTTGTTTTTAAATTTTTTATTTAACAATTATTTTATAGATTTAAAGATTTTTTTTTTTAATATGTTAAAAACGGAATGAAAAATACAAGTTTAGGTTAAAATTTTTTAATTTTTTATTATTTATTTTTGTTTATTTTTATTATTATTTTTTTCTTTTACATTCTTGCTTTTCATTCATTTATTTCCCTCTTTTCTCTATCTTTGTCTGTCTATCTGTCAGTATACAGTATATATATAACAAATGAGATGTCTGGGTATTTATCCCAATATTTGCTTTCTGTCAAGTTGTATCGTAAATATGCCAAAAAAACAAAAAAAAAACATCGAATTTCAATAGTGTTTCAAGTGTGTATGTGTGTGTATGTGTATGTGTGTGTTTGTGTGTGTATGTGTGTGTTTGTGTGTATGTATGTATATGTGTGTGTATGTGTGTGTATGTGTGTGTTCAACAGATTTTATTTTGATTAGAGGAGTTCTCCCGTTTTAACTAGATGAAAATATTTATTTTCAAATTTGGAGTAAGAGTATTAGTATTAGGTTAAACGATTGTCATACTTTTTAGCCTCGCTGCCCCCAAAATGTAAAAGTTATAAAATTAAAACCTTATGACCCGCCCCTGCCCCCTTAACATCTCATAACCCCCCCCCTCACTCCCTTTGCAATTTTTTAATAACTCCTTTGTTATCGCTTGAAAAGGATTTTGATTTTGTGTGTTTTTAATATGGATCCAGGTACGAACAAGTTTTTTAAATGAAAAACAAACGCTTCCAACAGATAAAAAAAAAACAAAAAAACATTTGGCTAGTAATTTTTATTTTACGACTCGTTTAAGGAATCCAGCATTAGATTAATGCAAGCTCTCTACTGTGACTCACTTTAAAATTGAAAAGTTATCAGTTATCTCTATAAAAAAAGAAGAAGAAGAAGAAAAAAAAAAAACCGGAACTACTATATAAACGAAAGAAGACTGAAATGAAAACCTGATGCTAGATGTTCTTACAACTGGCAATGTAAAGGATGGGGTTAAAAGTGTGAATAGCCTGAAACAGTTGCAACTTCAAGAGCTGTCATGGAAAACCTATACAGCACTGGAAATATAGAGAGAGGAGTGAAGTATTCTGGAAATATTAGTGAAGATGGTTCAAGCTTCGACTATTGAGGATTAAAATTCCAAAATTATATATGCAAAGTATCTAAAAAGATATATACACAGTATCACGAACAGATAGATCTTTCAAATTCTGAAATTTAGATGAACATTAAAAAAAAAAAAAATAAAAAAATATATATATATTAACAATAAAAATAAATAAATAAAAAAAAAAAAAAAAAAAAAAAAAAAAAAAAATATATATATATATATATATATATATATATATATATATATATATATATATATATATATATATATATATATATATATATATATATATATATATATATATATATATATATATATATATATATATATATATATATATATATTAAAAATTATTTTAATTTAAAAAAAACTTTAAAAACTATGATTAAAAAAACAAAAACAAAAAAAAACTTTAATTTCGATATCAATTTTTTTTTCTTTATCTTGGAAGTTTTTCTTCTATGAAAGAGAACCTAAGAAATAATTTTTTTTTTAATTATTATTTTTTTTATTTTGTTTTACCTGTAATAAACGGGTTTAAAAGATACAAAATATGAATCATAATTTTTTGTATTATTATTATTATTATTATTATTATTATTATTATTATTATTATTATTATTATTATTATTATTATTATTATTATTATTATTATTATTAGTTGTATTATTAGTATATTATATTATATATTATTATTATTATCATTATTATTATTATTATTATTAGTAGTAGTAGTAGTAGTATAATTAATATTAGTATAATTATTATTATTATCATTATTATTATTATTATTAGTAGTAGTAGTAGTTAATAGTAAAAAAAAAAAATTTTTTGCAAAAAAAAAAAATTTTTTTTTGGAATTTTAATTATTCTATTTTATTTCTATTCAGGAACGTCTGATGAAAAAATTTGTGGACAAAGCTTACCCCTTTCACATGATGCTACCGAAAAACGCTCCGGCCTCAGTCACTCTTCAACCAGGTTCGTTTTAATATTTCGCTTTTTAATATTTCACAATTTTAAAATGTTGATATATATATTTTACTAATAATATATCGCATGCGATAAAGTATATAGGATTTACATAAGTATATATATATATATTTTTTTTTATTCATTTTTATTTCTAGATCATACTTTTATTTAAATTTATATTTAGCTATGGTTCTAGCTCCCTTGCCTTGGGTATAATATATATATATATATAATATATATATATATATATATATATATATATATATATATATATATATATATATATATATATATATATATATATATATATATATATATATATATATATATATATATATATTTTATTCATTTTGATTTCAGGATTATAGTTTTATTAAAATTATAATTAAATTTTTGTTATTGATTATTTTTTTTTATTTAATATTTTTTTTTTTATATATATATATATATATATATATATATATATATATATATATATATATTTAATATTTTTTTTTTTTGTTTGATTCGTTAGTTTTGAAAGTGAAAAGTAAAATTTTTTTATGTAAATTTTTTTGAGTTTTATTGTACAGAATATAATGTGGAAAGTGTTGAATGGTTTGGTTCAATGTCATTTTGAATTGCGATATTTCCCTTTATGGAAATGCCGATAATGTTAATAAAAAATAGTAAACGTGCTTAAGGCTTTCATTTCAAAGTTTAGTTCTTTTGTTCGAAAAAAAAAGAGATTAGAACATTAGTTCTATATCTTGGATACTAAAATTCTTAGCTTAAATTTAACTTTTTCAAGTTAAATTTAAATTTATTAAGGTATAAATTTAAATTTATTAAGGTATACATTTAAATGAGTATTCTATTAATTTATTTTTTGGAATTATTAATGGAAGTCTTCGAGGTATAAGGAAAGGATATTAAAGTTACATTGGGATTGGCTTTGTACCTTTTTTTTGTTTTCCAATTGTATTTTTGACACTCTACATTTCTCTCTAAATACCTAACAATAGTTTCTACTACCAGAGTTGTAGTTTTTTTCTCTCTAGAAAAATTTGGTAGATAAAGCTTATACCCATTTCAAATGTACCCTCCTCCTAAGTCAAAGGTTGAAAACTAGTTCAACCAGCCCTCCTTTCTTAGCCTCGTAACCCTTTTTATAAAAGAAAACCTAATTTAATATACCTACACTGTCCCCGATAAAAAATAAAAAATAAAATAAAACCTTTCCTAATAAAATAATATAACCCCACTTGGGAACTGGCACTGAATTGAGGGTAATAAATATATTTTCTCTGAGAAAAATATTCGTCTATTTTGGCAACGTAAAAAAAGGGATTAAAAATGAAATGATTGCCATTTGAAACGTAAATAGAAAAGGGTTCGTTTCCACGCTTCTGTTCGCTTCATTTCTTTCAAAAGGAGAAGAAGAAAAAAAGAAATGAAAAGAGAAGAAAAGCAAATACGTTCTTACATAAATAATTTTGCTTTATATATATATATATATATATATATATATATATATATATATATATATATATATATATATATATATATATATATATATATATATATATATATATATATATATATATATATATATATATATATTGTAATTTACTATTTTGAACCGTAAATGTATAAATTTATTATTTTTGTATCCCTGTTTGAAGCTTAAATTAGTATTTAGGCACTTTTATTCACTATATTAGTTAAAACATTTTAAAAAATTAGTTAAGACAACTGTCGAGCTTTCGTGCTCATCACTCAAGACACTTCTTCAGGATCTTATTTTTTAAAATGTTTTAACTCATATAGTGAATAAAAGTGCCTAAATACTAATTTAAGCTTCAAACAGGGGTACAAAAATAATATATATATATATATATTATATATATATATATATATATATATATATATATATATATATATATATATATATATATATATATATATATATATATATATATATATATATAGGGACCGACCGGGGCTGGGATTTTGGCCGGGGCCGGGGGCGGGGTTCTGGCCGGGGTTGCCTAAAAGTTATAAATAGGTTAAAAGCACTGACATTGTAGGTTAAAAAAATTATATATAAATTTAATTGAGGTATATTTAATTACTAGAAAGGCGTAGAATAGCCAACATTCACTGAAGTTAATGATTATTTGCATTTTCTCCGAAAAATGTTCAGAAAATTACAGATTTTGTGTAATAAAAAGTACAAAATTTAAAAAATAAAATTTTTTGATTCATAATAGTGATTCAATATAACCTATTTTTATACATATCGTTGTTA
>SEYY01019351.1:97500-112500 GCA_009176605.1 Armadillidium nasatum
CAGTGTCTGGCCTTTAAATTAAAAACACTGTAAGCAAAATTTTCAAAATAAACTGTACGAGAGCTTGAACGAAAATAATTATGAAGAACTTAGTTAAATCGTACGTACCTTACCTTTTTTTATGTTAAGCTAATCATTATTTATGCACAAATAAAACATCTTAAAAATTATTCCCCACAACCCAGCAAATTAAAAAAAAAAAAAAAAAAAAAAAAAAAAAAAAAAATCTGACAGGAGTTTTGTTCACAACCAATCGCTACACTGAAAAATTAAATTTTTTTTTTAATCAACCGAAACGAATACGCTAATTAACACACACAAAAAAAACGCCATTTCAACGTTATAAATGCATTTCCCATATATTATTTTCTAGCTTAATTAAAATAGAAGTAACGCATGAATGCTACGCGTTACTTTATGGGTTATGCATTTGCTTTTTTTTTTTTGTTTTGTTTTTTTAGTTGTTTTTTTTATGCGTTAATCATTTGGTGTTGATCGCCCAAAACAAACTCGTTAAAATTTTTTAGTATACAAAATCCTATAATAATAATAATAATAATAATAATAATAATAATAATAATAATATATAATAATAATAATAATATAAATAATAATAATAATAATAATAATAATAATAATAATAATTATTTTACGTTTGTTTGTTTATTTAATATTTAAAAAAAAAAACTACCTGAATAACGGTACGTAAAATTGCCTTTTCTAAACTTGCGTTATTTTTTATGTTTAAATTTATTGAAGTAAAAAAAAACTATTCTTGCATGATCTTAATTGAATTTTCTTTCATTGCGCCACGAATATTAAGCTACATAAAATTACTTCTATATATTATTATTGTTATTATTATTATTATTATTATTATTATTATTATTATTATTATTATTATTATTATTATTATTATTATTATCATTATTATTATTATTATTATTATTATTATTATTATTATTATTATTATTATTATTATTATTGTACTAATTTACTGTCACCACCAGTATAATATTACTACTAATACTACAGCTATTACAACTAATACCATTGATACAATGCAAAAAATTGTCCTAACGAATCGTTAGGACAACTGGCAAAAAAATCTTACAAAAAATTTTCTTATTAGAAAATTAATCGGTGAAGCGACTTTCTTATGCTTAACATGTCTTTTCTCTATTGAAAATTACTGTGACAATTTTTGCCACTTGTCCCAACGATTCGTTAGGATAATTTTTCAGTGTACCACCCAGGACCATTGCTACTACTACTACTACTACTATTTGAGAATTATAGGGAAGCTGTTGAGGGTGAATAACTTATAAAATCGCCGAATATAATAAATTTCAGTAAAAGAATACAATAGACAAGATAGTCGTAGATTTAGGAACTAAACAGAAATAAAACGAATTAAGTCGTAAATCGTCAAGGTTAACTAAGTTATAAGGTCGAGATTTGGTAACACGAGAACAGAAAGCTCGTTGCACACATACATACAACATCCTTCTATGTGTGAAAACTTAGGATAAAGACAGAGATAACAGAGAAAGGTTTGCTATTTCTGTTAAGGATAGAAAGTATATCTAGAGAATTGAGAGGTAGTGTTCGACAATGCTAATCAAGGGCACGGAATATATCAGAAATTAATGAAGAATGAACACATTAACTACAAGCACATAACCTCATAGTATGGGGTTGGTAACTCCCAGGTGATGATGGGAGAGAAGCCATTCTCCATGGCTTCCATTAGCATATATTTTTTATGGTCATTCTTCAAAATGTTAAAAAGAATGGGTATGGTAGAGTACGTAAAAGGTTTAATATAAAGAAAAAAGAGTTCATACCGGACAGTATTATAAATCCTAAGATGCTGGGTCGAAAGGAAGCTGAACATGCTTCTCTATGTGAATAAAGACCCGGCAGGGATGAACGATTTCGAATTAGAGTGCATTGGAAGGTTTCCCCTCACCCTGGGGGTTATTTCATCTGTCGGAGGGCTTTATTCTCCACACACATACACATACACACACACACATATATATATATATATATATATATATATATATATATATATATATATATATATATATATATATATATATATATATATATATATATATATATATATATATATATATATATATATCAGATTCTCTCCAGTTCTAAGAGACAAAGGGAATCGATAATAACAATTTGTGGGGAATCCTTGGAGAGATTTTTCAATGATGCTTCAAAAATTACAAAAGCAAACAAAATAAAAGCATACACACTCACTCGCACACGCACACGCGCACGCACACTCACACTCACACGCACACGATATATATATATATATATATATATATATATATATATATATATATATATATATATATATATATATATATATATATATATATATATATATATATATATATAATGCACACACACACACACTTGTATAAAATCTTTGATATATATTTGTTCCCTGCCTTTACCCATTTGTTAAAGAAGTGGTACCACTTAACCTGACTGATCTGAGTACTCTGGTTGTTATCCTAGTAGTATACTATGCGCTTTTGACAGGTGCCAGGTTCTGTTGAGAAGTAGCTAAATCTGGCAACCTAAGACTAACTGTCTTTTCTGCAATTGAGTCCAATTTCATTGGGTTGAACCCCTAAAAATGGTATCAGGAAAGAGTGTGAGGTCAATTTGAACGGAGTGATTTGTAATTGCAAATCAAAACTCTGTTAGGTTTATTGTTGCCAGATTTAGCTACTTCTCGACAGAACCTGGCACCTGTCAAAAGCGCGTAGTATATTACTACGAAATAGCATCCTTTTTGGCAGTAAATAACAACTGAAAGTTCCTTTGAAACAATTGACCTATTACTTGTGTATATATTTGAATATAAGGAAAGCTATTATTCAATACATTCAACTCACAATTGTTTTACACTAAACAATTCGAGACTCACTCTCTCGCACAAGCAAAAACATTCTAAAAGATATAAGACTTTATATAGACCCTCAGTACTACTTAATATTATACCACTTGTTTTATTCTTTGTAGGAATCTCATCAGTCTTTATATGGAGTTAGCTTTTCATATTGTGTGCAACTCTTTATTCATCAATACTCACTCTCTCTGTGATTCTATCCAATATCTTTTCAGCTTGAAAACATTTGCATCATTCTCTCTATATATACTAGAACTTTAACCCTGGGACCCTAGTTTTGTAATCTTCTCAGTAACAATATCACCTGTTTGTTCAATTTAATATATATATATATATATATATATATATATATATATATATATATATATATATATATATATATATATATATATATATATATATATATATATATATATATATATATATATATAAAGAAATTATATATAATGTTTATATATTTATAGGTTGAGCAATTCTCTACATTATGTCTATTATATTATATTAATAAATGTTTAAATATTTGTAACATATTCTGTATCCTGCCATGAAAATTTTGTTAGGTGAAATCATAAATGTTTTGTAAAAGTGCCTATTTCTGCTTTAAGAGCTCGCTTTTAATGTTTATTACTGCGTTTTTAGCGTCCCTTTTACCTACCCCATCTTTTGTTGTTTTAGTACCCATAAATCAGGAACTAAATATCGACGAAAAGGCTTTGTAGGCCACCCTTCCCCCCCCATCTTCCTACAAAAGGTATTTTTTCCCTTACCCCTGCCTCATGTATAGATGTGTTTTTCTCTCGTCCCTTCGGGACCCTTCGGGAATTAGATTCTTTCTTTTATTTTGTAGGTAATTTTCCTCCCATAAAAAGTACTTTTCTGTTCACATGTATCTATTTTCCACACAAATTGGAAACAATGTGAAATGTATCTCAATTTAAATGCGTAAATTGGTGCATTTTATAAATTTGTTGTATTGACTTTAAGCTCTCCTCAAGCGTTATCTGTTTATTGCTTGTAAAGAGTTTGTAGTCTATAAAATTACTTAATTTCTAGAGAGAGATAATTCTTTATAAAATTTTGAGCTTTCTCCTTCTTGGCTAAAAATAGCAACAGCAACAACAACAACAACAACAACAACAATAAAAAATGCAAAACAAATCTGCGGGCAATATCTGGTACTCTGATACTAGAAAAATCTGAATAGATTTTAACCTAATGGTTGAAGCCGATTACCTGACAAAAAACTGGTACTGAAAACTATTAATCCGATTCATATTATCTTTCACAGATGGTATTAGTTTCGTGGAGGTGAATTGAGTGTAGTTGGATATGTTAATGCTGATTATAACGAGTAATCTTACTAACAAAAAAAAAAAAAAAAAAAAAAAGGGGGGGTTGGGAAATTCATTACTGATTGACGAAAAAATTTCTAAATTAAAAAAAGATGTGGTCGAAATTTTTTTGTCATATTCCTTTTATAATTCTAAAATACTAATAATGGAAAATAATTATATTTCAATGCTTATAGGTAATTTATCATTAATAGGTTATATTCAGTATTGAAATTAATATGAATTTAATAGGTTTTATTCAGCTTTATAGATTATATTTTGTATTAATAGGCTATAATTAACAAATAGGTTATATTTGTTAGTAATAGGTAGTATGTATTTAATATTTCGTATTTAATTAATAGATCATATTCAATGTTAATAGGTATATATTTAGTAGTCTATAATTTAATATTAATAGCTAAATTTGATTAATAGGTTGCACTTAATTGATTATATTAATATTAATTCATAATATTTATTTGATAGGCTATATTTAATATATTTGCAATTAGAATTCAACATTAATAGATTTATCAATTTTTTTATTTATTTATCAATTTTTTTATTAATAGGTTATAATCAATATTAATAGATAATATTTTGTATTTAGTTTAATAGGTTATCAATATGAATAGTTTATATTTAATTAAAAGGTTATATTCAATATTAGTAGGTAATATTTAATAGGTTATAATCAATATTAATAGGTAATATTTAGTTTAATAGATTATCAGTATGAATAGGTTATATTTAATTAAAAGGTTATATTCAATATTAGTAGGTGATATTTAATAGGTTTAATAGGTCAAATCTTGCAAAAATATTGTGAGGAACCCATAATTAAGAAAGATAATAATAATAATAATAATAATAATAATAATAATAATTAATGAAGAAGAATAGTATAAAGTATAGTAATTAAGCAATTAAATTGAGTTATGGAGATGTTTTACCATATTTATGAAAGCGGTTTTGTTACATTCGTGATTAATTAATCAAGCGCTTGTCTTAAATAACTGATCTCCGAGGATAGTTTCCAGATGTTGCCATTTTCTTTTGTTTTAGATTTATTGTAAAGGTTTATTATGTAAAATCTGTTCATACTTACCGTTTTGAATGGGACAGACCGTTTTTTTTTATTTTATTTTTTTTATTAGTTTTAGACCTCATGGTTTTAATAAAAATATTAATTTTGTCCCGTTTTTAAATGAAACTTAATAAACTCGTACACTCGTGTTAATCATATTATTATTATTATCATAATTTTATTATTATTAGTAGTAGTAGTAGTAGTTAAGACAAATGTACGTTAGTAAGTGTGAGTTGTTCTATGATAAGGTACTGAAAGACCGAAATTTTCAGTTTAAGATTATTTCATTCATGGTACGGTCGTGATGAAATACAGTCAAAATCTATGTCTACCTAAATGTATGTGCATGTTTTACTACAGAAGAATAATGGTAAGTTCGATTATTCTTATGTAAGAAAACTATCATTTTATTTATTTCAAACGTACAGGAATATTACAAACATCTTCGTGCTTGTCTATGGGAAATGTGGTCAATTGAATCATTTAGAAATAAATTATATTTGTTCGTATTGGTGGATGCTCTATTCATTTCTTTAGGAATTGTGAAAAATTATCTACAAAATATATAGTCTCACTGTGAAGCCTGGGATTCGAGCATTTTTTACCGGTTGATTCTATAACCCATTTGACTTCGAGTTCTGAAGTACGCTTCATTTCTAAATATATCACCACTTGGTTAATTAAAACTATTCTCACGTTTTCAAAAGCCAGCCGAAGTCTAACAACAATTGTCAGTGAATATTTTTTTAATTGTGTTCGGATTTTATGAATTTAGGAAAAAATAGATTAAATAAATGAGTTTTTGAGTCATTGAAAACAACTATATTTTCTCTTGACTCTGCGATGGAAAAAGATCAGAAGTCAGTTGCCCAAAGCCTATGCTACTGTCATATATATATATATATATATATATATATATTATATATATATATATATATATATATATATATATATATATATATATATATATATATATATATATATATAGTATAGTATAATATATATATAATATAATATAATATAATATAATGTGCGTGTGTGGAAGGTTGTGTCGAGTAGAACTGAGTTTTGATTTATTGAAAAAGATCATGTTTCAGCTGCTCCAGGTCCACCCTTCTTTCGAAGTTAAAGGAATGATAGAGGGTGGAATCGCTGGCGTGTTAGTGAATAAGTGGTGAGGAAATAGAGAGAAGATAATTAATGAATAGTTGAAAAAGAGTAGGGATAAGACAGAACCCTAAATAACACCACTTTTATAGATTTAAAGGATGAGAGGTGGCCATCTACAACAGCTGGTATGGAACGACCAGAAAGGAAATCGGGGAGAAGAATGAATATTGAAAAAGAGAAGTTTAGAAATCAAAGCTTTATGCCAGACACTATCAGAGGCCTTCGATATATCTATGGAAATAGCAAAAGATTCACGGAAATGCCAAAGATAGGGGGACCAAGAGTCAGAGAGAAAAGAGAGGAGATGACTACAGTATCTTTCTTTACGAAAATCAAGGGGATCAGAGGTAAAATCAGAAGATTTTAGATGTTTCCAAATCTTCCTCTTTTATAGATTGATTCGAAATCTTTAGAAAGAACTGAGTGTAAAGAAATAAGACAATTAGTAGAGGGTTCCGAGGGTTCCCCTTTCTTTGGACAGGTTGAATGATCGTACTTTCCAGCAATAAGGAAATTTCGAAGTATAAAGACAAAAATAAAATAGTTTATCAAGGCAGAGTGCAAGCTCAGAAACAAAAGTTTTCAAAGGCACATGAGGGACACCATCAAGACAGGCCGTACGCTTTCTTAGTGTTAATCTCAGAAGAACAAGTTTTAAACACCACAGGATGGATACCATCAGGACCGTACTTTTTTAGTGTTAAGTTCAGGGAGAGCAGAAATGGCGTCTTAAAAAGAAATTACATTTTTATCCAAAATTATATTGAATAAGGTTGAAGGAGAAAGAAAAGCTCCTGAATTGATTAAGGTTTGAACAAAGAGTTCAGCTTTAGAAGAAGCAAAAGCGTTAGTTGTGCCGTCGGAAGATAATAGATGAGTAAAAGAGGAAGAAGCGACATTTTTTTCAAAAAGTTTAGGAAAGGCTTGAGGAAGAGAAATTGGAAACATTATTTTATTTTATGTCAAAATATTCGTTTTCTACGAAGAAACTGAGGGCTTGCTTTTACAAAGAACAGATTTTGTACGATTCCAAGATGTGTCATTTCGGTGACATGAATTTTAGAAACTTGAAAACAACGGTAATCCCTCAAGAAAGTATCTTTGATGACAATTGAACGAGAATAAGAATAGTTAAACCAAGGTTTGTTAGGTTAAGTTCAAGGGAAAGAAGATGTAACCACCTCTGTTATGACCTCTACCCAATCCTCCGGAAAGCAGTAATCATTCCACAGGAAATCAAAGAATCATGGCCACAAGACAAACTAGCTAGTTTCTCCGAAAGGCCACAAACGTTTCTGCTCAATAGATTGGGTCCCATACTTCGGGAAACTTGAAAAAGTAGAAGAGTGTACAGAGATAAGAAAGCGATCACAGGAATCCAGAGGAATGTAGAGTTTAGCAGCGTAAGAAGAATGATTAAAAGTTAAGAAAAGGTCTTAATGTTGGGTTTGTCTCCCAAGGTTATCAGGAAAACAAGTAGGGAGTAGCACCATCTGCTTAAAATCTTTTTGGATAGGGAAATGGCATGCAAGTTCGTTCACCCACCGTATTTTGAGACTCGAAGATAGTCATTGGCTATGGTGAACATAGAAATCACCTTAAATAATGATTTTAGAGAAATGAGAAGAGAGAATGTGCTCTATTTCGGGATTTAGTTGTCTCTCTGTGGCTGTGTACCTGATTTTCTTTCCCGTTGTTCTATAACATCTTTTGAAGACGGCCTCTGTGTTCCTCAGAAATCTCTTCTTTTCTACCTCTTTTTTTTTTTTTCATTATTGACATTCTCTATTACTTCATCACTAATTCACTCCTATACCGATAATTAAACCTTCCCTTACTCATTTTGAAGTTCACTCCACCCAACAGCAGTTAATTATCGCTAGGAGGGTAGTCCTTCAGTAGTTAACTTCTGATCTTTCTTGAATTTCTTATTGGGGCATAGAAAATATGGTTATTTTCTGTCACAATAACTCTGTTTCTCCATCTTTTTACCCGACACAACATTCCACACAACTATAACATCTTCAAACACATACAACTCAAACCTTTATCTGTCCTAATGTTTTTGATTTCCTAAATAAAACCAGATGAGTTATTTTATAATATATTATATATTATATATATATATATATATATATATATATATATATATATATATATATATTATATATATATATATATATATATATATATTATATATATATATATATATATATATTAAGCTGGGTTGAAAAGATACAAAAGTTGTAGTGCAGATTTGAAACAACTTTATTTTGGTGCTCACTTCAGATACAAACTGAAATGTGTTAAAAGTAAGTTCTTCAAGATTTGTTTTCATACCCCAACTTTACCTTGAATCTTCTTATTTAAAAACAAAAATATATATATAGCCAGATATACAGTATAGCTTAAATATCCTTACATTCTTACATGCTAAACAACCTGCATAGTACAAAATCTCATAGAAAATCAGATTTTGTCTGTACTGAAGGTATTTCGATTCGAGAATGTTTGGTTTGTAGTATTGCACCATGTCGAGAAGTATGACCAATGACCCTACTAGAAACAGCGGAAACATCTTTGACATTTCTTTCAACATCGACCGAATGACACGGATACTTTGGTAGGAGAATTTGTTGATTACTAACCAAAATATCATCACTAATATCATCAAGAAGAGGTGGGGGGGTGATAGGAGTACTCCCCCAGTCTATCATTTCCATGTAGGAAGTGGCGTTGAGATTGACGTTTAGCTGCCTTTTATCAAAGCAGCGAACTTGCACATTGGTGGAGGATATTTTCTTTCTTGCTTGAAGAATTTGTTGACATGAAAATCTTCTTATTGTTTCCCGTTCATCTGCAACACCAGCTAGCAACAAGTTTTCTGGATGACAAAAATAGGAGTTGTTTAGGAGCACTGGAGAAATGATGTTCTGATCCTCAGGAGAAAGTTTTTGATATTGTGATACCATAAAGTGAAAATTCTTTGCACCATCTTGACAGAAGGGATGGGAGCGGATATAGAACCATATGGGGGCATAGAAGTTCAGTACGAATCGTACCAAACGCCTCAGATCATCAGATGCGGATTCTGTTGAAACGTACAATCGAAGCAGTCTGTTAGCTTTAGTTAGCCACCTTGCATGGCTTAAGGCACCCGGCTGTGCAGTTTTCAAATACCGCATATTATTATGATCTGCATTTTGTACCCCTTGCTGAATTAATAAACAGATTTTTAGTAAATACAGCTGGTCAGAACTTAGATCTTTCGTAACTGTTTCAGGAACATCAACTACAGAGCCTGGAATTGGTTGAAAATTAATGATGGGTTTGGTCTGAGGATCAAATGAGAGCAGTTTGGTTATAGGTCCTTCATGTGATGATGGGCCAGTTGTCTTCCCATCAACAACACTAAATAACTTCCTGAGTGGCAGTTCATTAAAATGCAACATGCATATGAGCCATTGAAGTGGTCTTTTAAGATGTAACTCCAACAGTGTGATTATTCCATTCTTGTTACCCGTATTCACAGGAGTTCCATCGCAAATCACTGCTCTTAAAGTCTCTGTAGATCTTGTTCGTTCAATAATACCCAGAATTTCATTAAATACATCTGGAGATCTTCCTGAGTTAGGACTAACGTGATCGATGTAACATGCATCTGGAAATGACACTAGCACGTAATGTTCTTCTCTAACTTTTCTACGCACACCTCCAGTATCGACAAGTGTTTCATCTATTTTTCCATCGAAACCAATGCAGACCATAACCTCTGTGTTGCAGCAAATGCTTCTCTGACTGTTTGTCTCTCCAGTATTTTCTTTGGCGTTGTAACTTACTTGGATCAACAACGTTTTTTGGTGACACAAGTCCGAGGTCCTTGAGGGCAGCATTAACTATGAGACATGCATCTCTATTGCTCACATTTGTCCTCTCTAATGCTTTACACAACTCAGGATACTGGTTTCTATTTTGAGGGTGACATTCTTCCATTTCTTCTGATTCTAAGGAAAATGATTCTTCTAGCACATCACTCTCACTGCCTGATAATTCAACTGAACTTACACATTTTTGCGTATCTTTGTGTCTCATCTTACTTTCAAATGTCAACCGTTTCCTTTTCCTTTCCTGAAGTTTCATGTTTTTCTCTGTTCTTTCCTTGTCCACATTTCCTATTATCATGCGTCTTGAAGTGTTTTGATCAAGCCAAAATTGCCATTCCAATACAGGGATTTTCTTTTCATTGGGACATTGACATTGATTACGTTCAACTATACCATTATGAACACACTTGCACGCGCTAATGTCGAAGAGACAAGAAAATGATTTTATTTTATCTTGATATTTTTGAGAAGATTGTTTATTTCTTGAATATTTCATCAAATCATTGACATTCACTATTAGTCTCTTCACTTTCACTATAACACTTTCAAATTCTATTGTTGGAATGCCTGCTTTATTGTATATGCCTTTAACTTCTGTTGCCACTAACTTTGCTAGATGAGTAACACTGGCATCTTTGTTGACTACTTGATGGAACTTGTAGGCTCTAAAAACATCCTCAGCCAGTGGTAGCTGATTTTCGACAAGTGGTTGTGGATAACCGAATATTGCATGCCTGTCTTTATGCCTTGTTGCACATGCCATGATACGTCTTGCAATAATAGTAATAAACACTGCACCCACAGGACTTATCTCAAACGTCGAATAGTCTGGATCTGAAATGAGACAAAAATAGCTCTCAATTAGTATTAAAACCAAATTTTGAAGAACAAAGCATATAAAATTCATAACTTAAGAACTTGAAATATACAAAGATTGGACTATTATCTAAAAGTTTTAGACACGGAATTTTGATATTTTAAGTTTTGTGCTCAGCGTTGTCAAATTTCCAAACCCATTTTTTTTTTAATTTTAAAAATGAAAAATTGCGGTAATTTTTTTTCTATTCAAGCGAAGTGAGTGAAATTTTCAGAGCTTATGTAGTCGGGGGAGATGCATATTTCTTACTTAGATAACTTCTTTGTATTTTTTATTAGTTTTGGATTTTTTCTTGAACCAAATTTAAAAACAAAAAAATTTTTGGGAAATTTTTTAAAAATTTTCTTTAGAGTATACAAAAAAATTATCTAAGTAAAAAAGATGCATCTTGCCAAACTATATAAGCCTTGAAAATTTGATGTTGATAAGATGAGTAGAAAAAAAAATATATCAAAATATATCAGCCCCAAGCAAAAATAGCCGAAATACCCAAAAATTGGTGCCGGCCCTTAAAAAAATTAAAGTTGGGCCCCCTAAACATTGAGTAAATGCAAAATGATTTTTTGTCCCACTACAGGGAAGCCAAGGAGCACCAATTTGACCATGTTTGGTTATCCCACAAAAATTCAACCCAGCTTAATATATATATATATATATATATATATATATATATATATATATATATATATATATATATATATATATATATATATATATATATATATATATATATATATATATATATATATATATATATATATATATATATATATATATATATATATATATATATATATATATATATATATAGTCGAATTCGTGGATTCAAAATTACTTAGATTTGAATTATTTAAGCTTCTGGATTGGGATTTGATTCGGATTTAAGGTTCTGAATTCATTTTTGAATTCGGATTCGAGAAATTCAAAATTTGTTGGATTCGCATTCAATTCGGATTCTAAATCGTCTATCACTGATATATATATATATATATATATATATATATATATATATATATATATATATATATATATATATATATATATAATATATATATATATATTATATTATTTATTTATTATAGTTTACGACATGGTGTATTATTACAC
Organism: Armadillidium nasatum; assembly: GCA_009176605.1. NCBI lineage: Eukaryota > Metazoa > Arthropoda > Malacostraca > Isopoda > Armadillidiidae > Armadillidium > Armadillidium nasatum. The sequence goes on from SEYY01019351.1 coordinate 109,904, forward strand.
TAATCCCAATACTCAACACATCTCTTAAAAACATAGCCAGCACTTACAACAGCCCACGAAGATATATTTTCTCAAAAAATTGTTCTAAGCGTAGAAAAAGTTCACCCATTAAGATTCGACCACGCCCATCAGTGGTCAAAAATACCCTCGATTTGGATGAGTCGGAGCAGGGTTTCCTTATTCAAACCCAAATATTATTTGTAACTTATCAACTTTGTCAGGAATAAAATGTAACTCAATTTCCTCTGGCGGTAAGAACCACACTCCTCTAATAGGGCCCTGCCCGTGAGTGATAGTGAATATATATATATATATATATATATATATATATATATATATATATATATATATATATATATATATATATATATATATATATATATATATATATATATATGATAGTTTATGTTTTATGGAAGTAGTAGTCATAAAATTAATGCCCAAAAACATTTTATTCTCCTTTTTTCCCTTACTTTTTGTATTATTTAACTCTCTTTTCTCCACACCAGCTCTCACTTCTACCCCCTTCCCCCACCCTCTCCCCTCCTTTTTTTCAGTCTCCCTCAAAGAGTCAATTCAAAGGGAGGGGGAGGGGGTGTGGGGAAAGGAAAACAAACAACAAAATAAATACACGATTTACCATTTCATTGTTTGCTTTTGAATGTGAACTGGAACAAGGTGAATTTTATTCTTTTTATATATATTTTTTTTTTTTTTATTATATATTTTTTAATTATTTTCTTTTTATGAACAATTGTTTTTTTATTTTTATTTACTTAATGTTTGTGTTTTCCTTTTTCATTGTTTTCAATTTTCTTTATCCTTTTTTTTCCTCATTTTGTTTGTTGTTGTTGTTTATGTCGTTTGAATAAAAGTGTTCGGCAACGTTGTAGTTTACGAGTATGTTCCTATTCAAAACTTGATCGTTATTTTAATAGCAAACGCACGCACATATGTACACACACACGAGCGCGAATATACATATATAAACACACATGTTGTAGTTGGATAAAAAAAAATTTGTTTTTAACTATAAAAATTAAGGTATCCATAGTTAGATCCGAAGTCACAGCCATACAATACCCTTTCTGCAACCCCTATTTTTAATGTATCGGATTACATTCAAAATAAAAGAAAGAGATACGCACGCACTCACCCCCCCCCACACACACACGCGCACTCACCCCCCTCACACACACACTCGCACTCACCCCCCCACACACACACTCACTCACACCCACTAACTCGCTCTCACTCACTCCACTCACCCCCACTAACTAACTCTCGCTCACACCCACTTACTCACTCTCATTCACTCTCACTCACTCACTCACAAACATACAAACATAAACCTAATCAATATTATAATACAATAAATATATGCTTTGTGCTTATTGAAATGAAACAAAGCGTATTGTTTTTATCTTTCCGGAGGATATTCTCATTTGCATATTTTTTTTTAAAACTAACTTTTTAGTTTAATAGCTTCTTCTTTACACTCCCTTATGAATTACCTTTATATATATATATATATATATATATATATATATATATATATATATATATATATATATATATATATAATATATATATATATATATATATATATATATATATATATATATATATATATATATATATTATTGTTCTTAGAGTTTATTATCTAACTTGCACTATCATTTGACATGTGTCGGTTCGAATCTCTAAGAGGCTTTCAAGATCCTATCATTTATTGATCATTATATAAACACAGATTACATCAATCTTAGAGATGATTCTCGCATTTAAATCTGCTAAGCCAATAGTACGAGAGATGTAAATACAATTCTTTGATAAAAACCACCACACCAAGTGATCACTAGAAGATATAAATTATAAATCTAACTCTCTGAAAATCCCTCGTTCTGAACATCACGAATACTTGATACTCGATGTAAGGGAACTGAATCCTCCATTTAATAATACTGGTGTCAGTTGCAGGATGTAATTGAAGCTTCTAGCTGAAGATAGGCAAATTTTTTTTCCAGCACATTGATTTAATTGTTGGCGTTCGTAGCATATATGTGACTAGCTAATTGTTGTTGAGTATACGGAACCCCACATTAGCTTTGGAAGTGTCTTAGAGGGGATTACAAGTCAAATTATTATTATTTTTTTTTTCTTTAAATCAAATTCTTATATATTCTAATGGCTCATTTTACCTTACCTTACAAGTGAAGAAGTTCATCAGAAAAACATTTTACCATCCAAGCGTTCAAATATAGTTGTTTACCACTGTTGGCGATAATCCTTATTATCTTGTGCGATTTCTTGCAAAATTTCAGTTCTATAAGTTAACTATTTATAAATGATTTCTTATCATTTTAGGATTGATGTGGGGAATTCCTACCTTGCCTCTTGCTGTTCCCTCTCCCTTGTATATATATATATATATATATATATATATATATATATATATATATATATAATATATATATATATATATATATATATATATATATATATATATTATATATATATATGTGTGTGTGTGTGTGTGTCTGTCTGTCTGTCTGTCTGTCTAGTGTTTCCTCAAATGTCTTCTCGACTATTCATGC
>SEYY01019351.1:117500-120000 GCA_009176605.1 Armadillidium nasatum
TAGTGAGAGTCAAAGACCAAATATGGAGATTTGAAAATCTTATTATAAGACGAGATGGAAATAATTGGACAAAGGGAATGCCGAATTGGGTTCCATTAAACCTAAAACTTCATACAAAACAGACGTATAAAAAAGGTGGATGCATGAAAGTGGTCTAAAGGTTCAAGGATCGATTCTCCTGTTTGAATATCCTTGTTTGATCCTTCGGGTAAATTCTAGGAAAGTTCCCCTCCAAGGGGAATAGGGAAAGCCCATGAAATGTGAAAATTTTAATTAATAATAATAATAATAATAATAATAATAATAATAATAATAATAAGCCATATGTCCTACAGCGTAATTCAGGCATTTTTGACGACGATATTCGAATATATATATATATATATATATATATATATATATATATATATATATATATATATATATATATATATATATATATATATATATATATATATATATATATATATATATATATATTAATGGAAGCCTTTTTTTAGAACGTTTTGATTAAATTTTTTTTTTTCTTATATGAAAGGAAAAATATAACTTGTATATTAAAAAATATAACACATTCACAAAGGGACATTATTATTATTATTATTATTATTATTATTATTATTATTATTATTATTATTATTATTATTATTATTATTATTATTAGAAAGTTTGAAGAGTTTATTTTATGTAGTAAGATTGATTTTCCTTTGAAATTCTTCATTAATTTTTAAATTCTTAAAAAATTCTTAAGTAAATCAGTATCCATATTAATAAAAATAATAATAATAATAATAATAATAATAATTTAATAAATACTTTTCAAACTGTTTGACATGTTTTTATTTGAAAAGAGTTCATTTACAAGGTTTTTATTTGTATATTTTGAGTTTATTCCAGAAAATTTCCTTCTTTTTTTTGAGTTGTTGTTGTTTTATATAATTTAAGGTTATTGAGACACACAACGAAAAAACATGTAGGCCTGGTTTAACATTTCTTTGTATATTTTGTAAGAGTAATAATAATGACTAGTCTTGAAAAGCCGCTATTTTTTTCATTAGGAAAATTCGAGATTTGAATACGATGTGTTTGTAGCTTTTAAAGTCTTATTCAGATATGCCTCGAATTTTTATTTTTTATTTTTACATCGAAAATTGAAAGCAAAAGTTTCTGTAAATAAATGTAAATAAAAATTGCAAAAATTTAAATAAATATTTTCATTTATTTTCTGATTATATAAAATAAAGCGGTGGAACTACTTTCTTCTGCGTAATATATATTTTCTGTATTGAATATCACGAAATTAGGCGACTAAGTTTTCTGTAAAAATTTAATTTTAAACGTTATTTACCCCGAGGTAATTTTAAGTTATCAGTTACAATCTTAAGTAATAATAGAACTCTGAAAAAAAACCAAATGAATAGTAATATACCCCTAAATATGCAGTATCCTTGAAATTTGGTATAATATCCTTATACAACAATGTCTTATCAAGAGTTTAAATCCTTTATAGTTTTAAGTATTTTTATTATTTTAACAGTGGTTGCAAATACCGTAGATTTTTAATAATATATATATATATATATATATATATATATATATATATATATATATATATATATATATATATATATATATATATATATATATATATATATATATATATATATATATATATATATATATATATATATATATATATATATATATATATATATATATGCGGTGTTAGTTGAGGAATCTGGGGAGAAATTGAGAATGTTGGTGAAGGAGTTTGTTAGGGAATGTGCCTCGAAGGGATTAAGGGTAAACTCAACAAAGAGTAAAGTGATGAGGATTGTGGGCAGGGATGAGGCAGATAGAGAGGGAGGAATGGGAGGGTGTCGAGGTGGGAGGTGAGAAATTTGAGGAGGTAGAAGAGTTTAAATATCTGGGAATGTTAGTGGAGGGAAAAGGAGGGATGGATGGGGAAATAAGGAATAGAATGACGGAGGGAATGAAAGTGATGGGGGGGACTGAGAGAAGTTTGGAAGAAGGGAAGAATATCAAAGGAAATTAAGGTAAGAATGTTTGAGAGTATGTGTCTACCATCTGCAATGTATGGGTGTGAGACATGGGGGATGAATGCTCAGATTAGGAAAAGATTAGAAGTTTTTGAGATGAAAGGATTGAGGGCTATATGTGGGTTAAGGAGGGTAGATAGAATCAGAAACGAAAGAATAAGGGAAATGTGTGGATGGAAGAGGGGAGTAGTGCGCAGAGCGGAAGAGGGTGTATTAAGATGGTTTGGGCATATGTGTAGAATGGATGAGAATAGGATGGTGAGTAGAGTGATGAGATCCGAGATAGAGGGAGGAAGGGGGAAGGGAAGACCGAGGTGGAGGTGGATGGATGGGGTGAGGGAGATATTGGGGGGAGAGGTTTGAATGTGGACGAAGGTAGGAGAGTCGCGGAGGACAGAGTGAGATGGAGGGCAGTGGTGAGAGGGGAGGGGAGATAGAGA
>SEYY01019351.1:130000-136720 GCA_009176605.1 Armadillidium nasatum
AGTGAGATGGAGGGCGGTGGTGAAAGGGGTTGAAAGGTAAGAATGGGTATGTTTGTAAGGGAATTGTGGCGGGCATCACTCCACGAAAGTGGGAAAAGTGATAGTGAAAATATATATATATATATATATATATATATATATATATATATATATATATATATATATATATATATATATATATATATATATATATATATATATATATATATATATATATATATATATATATATATATATATATATCAGAAACTAAGGAAAACAGTTGCTAATAAAATGGTTATTCCAAATTAAAAATTTTATCTAAAAAAAAAAAAAAAAAAAAAAAAAAAAAAAAAAAAAAAAAAAAAAAAAAAAAAAAAAAAAAAAAAAAAAAAAAAAAAAAAATAAAAATTTTTTTTTTATTTTTTTTTTTATTTTTTTATTTTTTTTTGTCAATGAATTTTAATGATTCGACTCAACTTCGTCATAAAAACGAATATGTCTTGGTTGCAAAGGGCTGGGAACACCCATGCCTCCCTTAGTTAATTTCCCTTGTACGACTCCAGAGGTTTAAAGAAAATGTCTATAGCCGACACCATCCTGTAGAAAGGGATATATATATATATATATATATATATATATATATATATATATATATATATATATATATATATATATATATATATATATATATATATATATATATATATATATATATATATATATATAATAAATAAGATTACCCTTACCAAAATAGCAGTATATTAAATATGGAAGGGTATATTTTTAATCTGACAGAAAGCCTGTTTTATGAATATTCTCTGAAAAATTATATATAAGTGTAACAAATAATTTTCTTTTTTTTCTTTTTTTTTTAAATTATTTTATTACAAATAAGTGAAGCAAACGACATACCGACGATAACATCACACGTTAATTCATGTAAAATTCATGTATAAATGAATACGTCCAACTTAAATTAACGATTAAAAAAAAAAAAAAATTGCAAGAGACTAAACGAATGAAATAGAATGGAAATCTTTCGTCTAGTCCTAAAAGTCCATATTTCCGTCACATATGTTGATACAGAGATTATCTATCAGACGGTAGGAATTATTTGGATTTTTATTTACTCTTCTTTTTCGTGACGTCATCGCTTATTTTTGCAAGTTTTTCGCATTTCGAAAAAAAAAATCTACTTTATTATTTACGACCAAGACTCTCTCTCTCTCTCTCTCAAATAAGTCAGTAAAGTATTTTCTTTTCAAAAAACTCTCTCTCTCTCTCTCTCTCTCTCTCTCTCTCTCTCTCTCTCTCTCTCTCTCTCTCTCTTCTCTTCTCTCTCTCTCTCTCTCTCTCTCTCTCTCTCTCTCTCTCTCTCTCTCTCTCTCTCCTCTCTCTCTCTCTCCTCCATTCATTTTTAAATTTTCTTATATATATATATTAAAATAAAAAAAAAATAAAAAAAAAAAAAAAATAAAAAAAAAAAAAAAAAAAGATTTTTTTATTTTATTTATTTATTCATTTTTACAAAGAAAGGTTATTGAGTACTTTTAACCATTACACACATTTAATTTCATAATAAATAGACATATAAAACAATAAATATATTATATATATATATATATATATATATATATATATATATATATATATATATATATATATATATACGTTAATATATGCTAAAAAGAGATTTAATTTACATTAAGTTTTAATATGTGAATTTTAAATTTGTCATCGTTCAGTTTCTCTTCAATGTATTAGGAGTGTTTTATTTGGCAACATTGTTATTACTTCCATTATGCAATCTCTCTCTCTCTCTCTCTCTCTCTCTCTCTCTCTCTCTCTCTCTCTCTCTCTCTCTCTCTCAACTCCCCTTATAACTATGCTCTCTTTCAGTTTGCCTGAGGAACTTGAAAACTTTCTCCATTTTTGGTGGAATTCTTTATATTTGCGAAAAGATGCGAGTAAGCTGGAGATATAGAGAGATATTGTTTCATGGAAAGCAAAGCAATGAGACAAATATAAATTTTGTATTTAACAAAGAAGGACTTTGAGTGGTCGAATAACGTTGTCAGATTTAAAATTCACATATTAATAAGAAATATAGCTTATCATAAACAATTCAGTTCCTGCCTTCGTTATATGAGACGAGAGTGAGGGAATATTTAGATGCGTTTTTGAAGTGTGATGATTTTATCCCTATTGATATTTTATGCGAACTAATAATACTTGCGTAAGAGTTTCCTGTCAAAACAAATATTTACATTAAAAGCTCTGTTCATTATTCTCTGTCATGTTTGAATATCAAAAAGAAGATTGAAAATGTATCTAAAAAGAAATTCCATTTTTGCAAAAGCTTATCATGCGGTTTTTTTTGGGGGGGGGAGGAGGGGAGAAGGGGATACTAATATTTGATTGTATCAGAAAAATTGACATTCTTTAACTTGACAATTTAAACTCTTCAGGGAAAATAAATAAAAAATTTTACCCTCAAAATAAAGCAATCAGTAGCTTCGAGAGGTTTAATATTATCCATTCTTTTTATTTTGTTTAGTAAAATATTATGATTAAAATATATATATTTTTTTTTTTTGTGAATAGTTCGAAAACTTACTCTGGATGCACAAAAACAAACAAAAACACACACACACACACACACACACACACACACACACACACATATATTATATATATATATATATATATATATATATATATATATATATATATATATTATATATATATATATATATATATATATATATATATAATACACTATCCAACGCCTCACATTATATTTTTCGAAACTTATTTTAATGAATTTCAATGGAATTTTTCTTTTAAATGAGTTTTCCATTTCACTTAACATTTTTGATTGTCAATTAAATAAAATATTGGAACGACACAGATAATATGATGCAGGAATCTGATTCTTTTCATATTATGATGTTAAATTATATAATAACACTATCCAACGCCTCACATTATATTTTTCAAATTCATTTTCATGAATTTCAATGGAATTTTTCGTTTAAATGAGTTTTAAATTTCACTAAACATTTTTGATTGTCAATTACCTAAAATATTGGAACGACACAGATAATATGATGCAGGAATCTGATTCTTTTCCATATTATGATGTTAAATTATATAATAACACTATCCAACGCCTCACATTATATTTTTCAAACTTATTTTAAAGAATTTCAATGGAATATTACATTTAACTGAGTTTTCAATTTCACTTAACATTATTGAGTGTCAATTACCTAAAATACTGGAACGACACAGATAATATGATGAAGGAATCTGATTCTTTACCATATTATGATTTAAATTATATAATAACACTATCCAACGCCTCACATTATATTTTTCAAACTTATTTTAATGAATTTCAATGGAATATTACGTTTAAATGAGTTTTAAATTTCACTTAACATTTTTGATTGTCAGTTACCTAAAATATTGGAACGACAAAGATAATATGATGCAGGAATCTGATTCTTTTCCATATTATGTTAAATTATAAAATAACACTATCCAACGCCTCACATTATATTTTTCAAATTTATTTTCATGAATTTCAATGGAATTTTTCGTTTAAATAAGTTTTAAATTTCACTTAGCATTTTTGATTGTCAGTTACCTAAAATATTGGAACGACACGGATAATATGATGCAGGAATCTGATTCTTTTCCATATTGTGATGTTACATTATATAATAACACTATCCCACGCCTCACATTATATTTTTCAAACAAATTTAAATGAATTTCAATGGAATATTACGTTTAAATGAGTTTTAAATTTCACTTAACATTTTTGATTGTCAGTTACCTAAAATATTGGAACGACAAAGATAATATGATGCAGGAATCTGATTCTTTTCCATATTATGTTAAATTATATAATAACACTATCCAAGGCCTCACATTATATTTTTCAAATTTATTTTCGTGAATTTCAATGGAATTTTTCGTTTAAATGAGTTTTTCAGTGCACAACATTTTTGATTGTCAATTACCTAAAATATTGGAACGACACAGATAATATGATGCAGGAATCTGATTCTTTTCCATATTATGATGTTAAATTATATAATAATCTATCCCACGCCTCACATTATATTTTTCAAACTTATTTAAATGAATTTCAATGGAATATTACGTTTAAATGAGTTTTAAATTTCACTTAACATTTTGATTGTCAATTACCTAAAATATTGGAACGACACAGATAATATGATGCAGGAATCTGATTCTTTTCCATATTATGATGTTAAATTATATAATAACACTATCCCATGCCTCACATTATATTTTTCAAACTTATTTTAATTAATTTCAATGGAATATTGCGTTTAAATGAGTTTTAAATTTCTCTTAACATTTTTGATTGTCAATTACCTAAAATATTGGATCGAAACAGATAATATGATACCATCCAACGGCTCACATTATATTTTTCAAATTTAATTTCATGAATTTCAATGAAATTTTTCGTTTAAATGAGTTTTCCATTTCACTTAACATTTTTGATTGTCAATTACCTAAAATCTTGGAACGCCACAGATAATATGATGCAGGAATCTGATTCTTTACCATATTATGATGTTAAATAATAAAATAACACTATCCAACGCCTCACATCATATTTTTTAAATTTATTTTCATAAATTTTAATGGAATTTTTCGTTCAAATGAGTTTTCCATTTCACTTAACATTTTTGATTGTCAAATACCTAAAATCTTGGAACGACACAGATAATATGATGCAGGAATCTGATTCTTTTCCATTTTATGATGTTAAATTAAATAATAACTCTATCCCACGCCTCACATTATATTTTTCAAACTTATTTAAATGAATTTCAATGGAATTTTACGTTTAAATGAGTTTTAAATTTCACTTAACATTTTAATTGTCAATTACCTAAAATATTAGAACGACACAGATAATATGATGCAGGAATCTGATTCTTTTCCATATTATGATGTTAAATTATATAATAACACTATCCCACGCCTCACATTATATTTTTCAAACTTATTTTAAGTAATTTCAATGGAATATAACGTTTAAATGAGTTTTAAATTTCTCTTAACATTTTTGATTGTCAATTACCTAAAATATTGGAACGAAACAGATAATATGATACTATCCCACGCCTCACATTATATTTTTCAAATTTATTTTCGTGAATTTCAATGGAATTTTTCGTTTAAATGAGTTTTCCATTTCACTTAACATTTTTGATTGTCAATTACCTAAAATCTTGGAACGACACAGATAATATGATACAGGAATCTGATTCTTTACCATATTATGATGTTAAATTATATAATAACACTATCCAACGCCTCACATTATATTTTTCAAACTTATTTTAAAGTATTTCAATGGAATATTACGTTTAAATGAGTTTTAAATTTCACTTAACATTTTTGATTGTCAATTACCTAAAATATTGGAACGACACAGATAATATGATGCAGGAATCTGATTCTTTTCCATATTATGATGTTAAATTATATAATAACACTATTCCATGCCTCACATTATATTTTTCAAACTTATTTTAATTAATTTCAATGGAATATTACGTTTAAATGAGTTTTAAATTTCTCTTAACATTTTTGATTGTCAATTACCTAAAATATTGGAACGAAACAGATAAAATGATACTATCCAACGGCTAACATTATATTTTTCAAATATAATTTCATGAATTTCAATGGAATTTTTCGTTTAAATGAGTTTTCCATTTCACTTAACATTTTTGATTGTCAATTACCTAAAATATTGGAACGCCACAGATAATATGATGCAGGAATCTGATTCTTTTCCATATTATGATGTTAAATTATATAATAACACTATCCAACGCCTCACATTATATTTTTCAAATTTATTTTCATGAATTTTAATGGAAATTTTCGTTTAAATGAGTTTTCCATTTCACTTAACATTTTTGATTGTCAATTACCTAAAATCTTGGAACGACAAAGATAATATGATGCAGGAATCTGATTCTTTACCATATTATGATGTTAAATTATATAATAACACTATCCAATGCCTCACATTATATTTTTCTAACTTATTTTAATGAATTTCAATGGAATATAACGTTTAAATGAGTTTTAAATTTCACTTAACATTTTTGATTGTCATTTACCTAAAATATTGGAACGACACAGATAATATGGTGCACGAATCTGATTCTTTTCCATATTATAATGTTAAATTATATAATAACACTATCCAACGCCTCACATTATGTTTTTCAAATTTATTTTCATGAATTTCAATGGAATTTTTCGTTTAAATAAGTTTTAAATTTCACTTAACATTTTTGATTGTTAATTACCTAAAATATTGGAACGACACAGATAATATGATGCAGGAATCTGATTCTTTTCCATATTATGATGTTAAATTATATAATAACACTATCCCACGCCTCACATTATATTTTTCAAACTTATTTTAATGAATTTCAATGGAATATAACGTTTAAATGAGTTTTAAATTTCACTTAACATTTTTGATTGTCATTTACCTAAAATCTTGGAACGACACAGATAATATGATACACGAATCTGATTCTTTTCCATATTGTGATGTTAAATTATATAATAACTATCCACGCCTCACAATATGTTTTTAAAATTTATTTTCATGAATTTCAATGGAATTTTTTCGTTTAAATAAGTTTTAAATTTCACTTA
>SEYY01019352.1:0-20000 GCA_009176605.1 Armadillidium nasatum
TCTTCTGAACCTTGTCCAAAATGAAGGTATTAGCATTGAGACTGGGGTCTTCCGAAGAGATTGGTGGAGGAAGGACTATGTCTGTCTAACACCAAATGTATTCCCTCTACATACGAATAAAGACTCCTACACCATTGGTTTTGACTTCAATTCTTAACACAAATCTCTCCTCCCACCATTTTGGCCATCGGTATCGGTGGTTACTGAAATCCTTGAATATCTTCACATCCCACACGTACCGAACTGATATGCCTTACTCTTATGAAGATACCACTCTCTATCATCTTGCTAATCTATTTTCATGGCAGATCTCAGATTCCCATTGGACTCTTCTCGTTATTCAAAATCGATATTCTCGGAATCCCTTAGTTTCTATTTTTCAGTAATGCTTGTACCGATTCAATACTAGCAAAAAAAACTTCGTAATTTTGCTGTTCCCTCTCACGTGGGTGGGAGTTACGATACATGAGCAAGCCGTTAAAGTAGCGATTCAGGTGATCTATTCCCGGAAATTCTAGCAACACGCACCTCCCTCGAGAACTCCAATGGAGATTTCTTCCCGAAAATGACTACAAAGCCAAACTTAAAATTGGTTTCAAAACCTACTGGAGTGTTGGAAAGAAGACGTACGTGGTGCAGAACACGGTTAGGTGAAACCCATCGATACTGACATAACTCAGAATCGGCCACACTAATACCACACACAGGTACCTTCCGTTGAGGGGAAATCCCCTCCTCTTTTCCGTTTTGCAGAGTCCATACACTTCTCTTGGTCTATCATATCTTGACATGATGCCTTGATTTGGTGAAGCCAAGTAGAAAATACTTTCCTGAGATGGACTCTATTCCAGATAGGGACAGGATTTCCCACATTCTAGCTCAATCTCCACACTTTTGATCAAACAAATATGTAACATGACTATATCGAAAGTATATTTATAAAGTTAGATCTAGGCGCAGACCCTAATGCTGAAGTTTCACACCAGTATCGCCGCCTATAAGTGAGCAGCTCATGTACAGGTACTTTAAATATACAGTAGTCAACGAGTTCAGCTCAGAGATTTACAACAGATCGATTCTTAAGAGGCGCAATCTTGGAAATACTACTATGGAAAAAAAGGAATATAAAGTAAATGTGATTTTCACAAAGGAAATAAAGAATTTTATATATTTCTGAATTATATATTTTAAAACATAAAACAAAATAAATAAATTCGCAAGATATAACTTAATTTAACAAAAATAGAATGAATTAAATATACATGTTTAAACTCACCATTCTTTATGCACAAGAGAGTTTTTACTCATAATTACAAACAAAAAGTAAAAAAAAATTCAAAAGTGAAATATGGACTTAAGATCAACTAGAAAGGTTTTTAGAGGGATTTCATACTTCTACTAACATAATACATAAGCAATTTTGATATTTACGTAAGCAATTAATGGCAAAAGACCTTTGGTACAAATTCTCTTACATTTAAAAAATAATATTCTTACACCAAACAGTTCGTTACATTTAGCATCAATTTTAAATAAATCTCATTGAAGAGAAATTATATCATAATTAGCATTACTAGCTTCTTGTACAAATTTTTAAATGTGATATAATATATATATAAAGTATAAATTTACATTTGTAAAACTAACTTCTATGACAAAAAGAAATTAAACCAAACTTTGTTTCTTACATTTACTTTATCCTATTTGAAATTTTTTATCTAAATTCAAATAAAACAGAAAATTTTTCCTCATACCAGGATTCGAATCTATTGACAACAGCGTCACCGTTAGACAATGTACAGAAGGCTCTACCACCGAGCTACGCCGCCTTCGCAAAACAGAAGGCATAGTAGAACTGTTTTCAAGCTCTTCTGTTTCGAATCACTGTAGCAACTAGGTAGGGGTTCCAAGCACCCTCCTATGGATTCTAATTCAAATAAATAAAAATAACAATTTTGACAACCATAAAAAAAAAAATGCGTATCAAACCAAATTATTAATTTATAATTCAATTTTACATATCAGTTCTCAAAGTAACTGAATTTATGAAAAATTTTCAAAATTTTAAATTTGATAGTTAAATTTTACCTTATTCAGTAAAATGTGCATTTTTTTTTATTTTTTTATTTTTTTTTTTTTAACCCTTATTACTAATACAACCTTGTGGCAGAAATAACCTACGTAGCTGACATACTGGGAAAAAAGTCCCAATATATATATATATATATATATATATATATATATATATATATATATATATATATATATATATATATATATATATATATATATATATATATATATATATATATATATATATATATATATATATATATATATATATATATATATATATATATATATATATATATATATATATATATATATATATATATATATATATATATATATATATATATATATATATATATATATATATATATACAAAAAGTCTAAAATTCACTTATTTTCTGCTCAAAGGACCTATTATCGGTTAGATGACTATATCCAAATAAGTCATACAGAGTAATAAATTTTTATTAAAAAAATCTATTCTATTTTTATCAAATCTGATAATTCGGAGAGCAGAAATATTTTCCGATGCTCAATTAAAGCTATTTTGAAGGATTCTGCCAAGTTCTAAAAAAGCAGAAATGTGCGAATCTTATTTTTCAATCAATTATTTCAAAATTAGAAAAAAGACTTAAAAACTAATATATATATATATATATATATATATATATATATATATATATATATATATATATATATATATATATATATATATATATATATATATATATATATATATATATATATATATATATATATATATATATATAAAGTTACATGGCAAGTAAAGAAACAGGTTAGCTACTTACTAATGAGATCTAATTTACGAAATGATTATAAAATATAAGAATAAAGTGTTAGTCTACAATTATTATTAATTAATAAGGAAAAATTTTATTTATGTTGTCCATCACAAAAGTATGCCAATAAACAAATTCTTTATAAAAAAAAAACAATAAATTTTTATACATTTACCAAAAAGAAAACAGAAAATGTGATTCACTTCCGGTGTCGTTTTGCAAACATAAATTCACGCTTCTCTTTATATAAATAGCTACTCTTATTTTATTTGGGGAAAAGATAAAAAAAGATATTCAAAAAGCAATTTACTCGTATTGCATAGAGGCAAGAATCAAATTGAACCGCTGTCTGTGCGTGCGCACTCATGATTGGCAAGAATAGAGATTTTATTTATTTATTTTTTTTAAAAAAAAAGGCCTCAAATGACGATGGATATGAAGTTATTATACATTATATAATGAAGATCATTACAACCACCATTTTATGAAGAAGAAAAAAAAAAAGTATGCCAAATATTAGCAATGGATGGCTATCATTACGTTCGACATAATACGTAATGATTTACTTTAAAAATTCTCTTGACTTAATAAAAAGGACTAGAAAATTATTTCTTTACTTTTGACTAAAAAAAAAACTTTTAATATGAAATTTGTAATGAAATTTAAAATAGTACTGGTATTCAAGGTACCTAATAATTCTGAACACATTAAAAAATAATATATATATATATATATATATATATATATATATATATATATATATATATATATATATATATATATATATATATATATATATATATATATATATATATATATATATATATATATATATATATATATATATATATATATCAAAAATAATTGTTAACTGTGGTACAATAACTTCTACCCTAAACTTTGGTTAGCAGCCAAGTGATACCTCTGCAAAATTACAGTAAGAATAGAAAGACAACAAAGACAAGAGGAGAGTAAACCTACTGTCAGGAACACGGACGTAACCAACCAGAAGGCAAACATGTACAAAGTATAGTTGCAGTATCGAGAGCTTGAACGATCCGTGTAATTGGGTTCGTATATGCGATAAACCCAAACACAACCTAAAAAAAATGAAAATAAAACTCTTTTGAGATGTATTTTAAATTAATGATACAAATTATATCCGTAGCCTTTGTCAAAAGAACAAAGAATTTAAAATATATTAAATATATAACAATAAATATAAAGTAAAATCAAATGAAATCAAAGTTTTGATTGATAACAATAAAATGAGCGTGATGATAACTGAGTGTTCTTTACAAACCTGTTATAAACCATCCTGTTAAAAAGAAATTTAGGAGCGATTGAAAATGTAATCTTTTATGCCAGGGCAAATGAGCTTCTTCCTCTTCGGTAAGAGCCAAGTGAAAACGACTATTGAAGTTCAGAAGATTTTTCAACACCCCAAAGGATCCTGCAAAGGAAAATGAAAAATATTACCCATAGATTTTTGAATCCAAAAAAAAAGCAATTGAAAATATTTAAAAAATAAAAATACTTACCACCGACGACTAAATAGATTGGCACAAAACGCTCAGCCGGACATTCATCCATCTTCAGAGATCCGATGATGATCATTAATATCGGAATTATCACTGTAACACTAATCATTAAAGTACAACCAGCTGAAAAGTTAATCATTTAGAGTTAAACAAAAAAAAAATAACAATAAAAAACAAACAAAAAAACACATGAGTAAATAAAAAATACATAAAATAAAATACAATGTCATTATGTCATTATTATTAATACTTGTTTATGCTTTATGTGTAATGAATGATTATTATTATTTTAATAGACGCAGACATTTAGACATTAGTTATGCTACATAATACACACAGAGATAGAGAATTTGCAAGATGGAAAGTTACATACGTTCTCCTCTTAAGGGGAAGGTTTATGTCTATAACACTAGAATGGGTACCTTCAGTTTAATAACTATTGTATAGGAATCTGAAAATTTTCTTTACAAAAAAAAAAGTGACTGTTGTAAGGCAGTAGTTGTGGTCAAAAGGAAAAGCCTTATAATCTATCTTCTAAAACAGGATTGTGTGTAGAATTATGCGTGACCTACTACAAACTATAAGCATGTACAAACTAAGACCTTACGATAAGCAAGTAACTTTGTGATGCAAAAACTTTCACGGAGAAGCTTAATAGCCTATAAAACCTTAAAAACATTGTACAAATTCAGAAATGATGCGGTCTACCTAATATATATATATATATATATATATATATATATATATATATATATATATATATATATATATATATATATATATATATATATATATATATATATATATATATATATATATATATATATATATATATATATATATATATATATATATATATATATATATATATATATATATATATATATATATATATATATATATATATATATATATATATATATATATATATATATATATATATATATATATATATATATATATATATATATATATATATATATATATATATATATATCTGGTCGCTAATAGTCGATGTGACCGATACACGGCGTTTAAAAGTGTGCAAGTCAAAGGAAGTTGGGAAAACAGATAAAGGAAGTGTGTTCCAGACTTTACCAGTAGAGTACATGTAAGAGTGGGCATAGCGGTTAAGTCTGGGGTCGGAGAGTTGGACAGAGAAAGGATGAGACTGTAGAAAGTCATGTCGCACGAGCCCTTCTCAATGGAGGAGGTATGCGACGTGAGAGTTCAGAAGAGCAATGTCCGTTGTAATAGCGACAGTATAGAGAAAGTGAAGCAACAATTCGACGGGAAGAAAGAGACTGGAGAGAGTTAGTAAGAGCAAAAGAGTTTATAAGACGAAAAGCCATAGACTTCACCTTTTCGAGAAGAGCTGTATGTGTGGAACCACCCCAGATGTGCGAAGCGTACTCCATACAGGGACGAACAACACCCCTATACAGAGCAAGCAACTGGGGTCGCGTAGCTATATATATATATATATATATATATATATATATATATATATATATATATATATATATATATATATATATATATATATATATATATATATATATATATATATATATATATATATATATATATATATATATATATATATATATTATATATATATATATATATAATATATATAATATACATTATCAAAAATTATTGCTAGCAGACCAGACCTGAACTGAACAAAAGATTAACAAGTAATTGATTGTATATCCGATGCTGTTATAGTTGTCTCAAAAATAAGAACAACAACAAAAAAAAAAAAGAAAAGAAAACAGGATATTAAGACTTTCTCTGTTCCAATGAGAATCCTCTTCGAATTGAAAACTTTTTTAAGTTCAAATCAAGAGTTTCATCCCAGGTGTATACGAATAAGGCAGTGTAAGAGATTATTGAAGAACAGAATAGTTGAAGATAGAACAGAACCCTGTGAAACAAAAATGTTAATAAAATAAAAAAAGCTGTATGATGTATGTTTAGAAATATTTCTACAGAAACATTTGAGGATATCTAAAGTGAGGGAACAAAGGGAACAAAACTAAAAAGGAATAATTAAGGAATACTGGCTTGTACCAAGCTCTATGAAAACTTTCAAAACTCTTAATGCAAAGGAACAAAATTTACTGAATTCTGATTGGCGGAAGAGGTCACAAAAATTCGAAATATTATCAAAAGAGCTTGTTTTACAAAAGTCTTACTAAATAACGAAGAGAATGCCAAAATGAAAGAATTAGGAAGCCCATATCTAAAAGCGAATACCATTTCTTTCTTCGAAAATGTTGCACTTGAAGAATGATAAAACATTCATACTTTACATATACACAAGCAACATATTTTAAACTCATTCAATACTATTCAAGCACAATAACAAAAAATACAAAAATGATATTTGCAATCATTAAACTTCAATATAAATTATAAAATTCATTAATTGCAAAGACCTTAAGAATAATAATGAGAAAATTGGACGTAAATAACACTTTAATGCTTGTGCTTTCAGCTTGAGAGGTTGAATTTTTCAAGCATTTTGAGAAAAACATTTTTTAGCCAAAATAATTGTAAAACTTATGGCTAAAAAAAATATATATATATATATATTCAACCTTAATATTACCTGAACGATCATAGGAACCGAAGTTGTGGCAATAAGACTTACTTGAACTTTAAAGAAATCATAAACAAATCGTAAGCACAAAAATGGGGTTAACATTCTTAACCAGTTTTTTAAAATGTGAGAATCAATATATCATATATATATATATATATATATATATATATATATATATATATATATATATATATATATATATATATATATATATATATATATATATATATATATATATATATATATATATATATATATATATATATATATATATATATAATTATATATATATATATTATTTTTATTTTATATATTTTTTAAAAAAATAAATATATATATTATATATATATATATATATATATATATATATATATATATATATATATATATATATATATATATATATATATATATATATATATATATATATATATATATATATATATATATATATATATATATCGTACCTGGCAATGCAGAATTTCAGGTATTCCAATTACGAAGTAGCTATATACAATATTCTCAAAGTCAAATTAAGAAGCTATGGTGCAATGTGATAATGAAAGTGCATTTCATTCAGAGGCATGCAGAAAAAAATACAATAGTAAAAATTTTATACATAAAATTTGAAATGATTTAAAAAAAAAAAACAAATAGAATGAAATAATTGAAAATAAATAGTTACAAAATAAACACATAAAAAAATAATAAAAATAAAAGCTTAAGCAAATCAATATTCACAAAAGATATGAAGCCAAAATCTCTTGTATCATACTTACCACAATGATAATCTTACTGTTATTATTATACATCTTCCAATATTATTTTTATTATATAAAAGGGAGAAGATAATATAGTACTTCAGAATATTTAAAAAAAATTAATAATATATATATATATATAATATATATATATATATATATATATATATATATATATATATATATATATATATATATATATATATATATATATATATATATATATATATATATATATATATATATATATATATATTTCAAATAAAATAAAATATCCTTCAGCCTATGCATTAGAAATCAGCCTCTTTCACTGACATTTCTATTTCCTACGGCACAGGTAGGAAGAATTATGATTGTGTTTTGTAAGCAATTTCTGCTCCTAAGTTGAAAAAAAAAGTCTTAAGTTTTCAGTAAAGTCGAAGTTATAAGTTCGGATAAAAATACTGATAATATCATGAAAATTAGGTAAACTCTGGAAAACTTTAATCCTACCTAACAACGGATTAAAAACCAAATAGAAGAGAGTGGGAACTTCAGATAAACTGGCAAATCACTTTCTTCTTAGTAAATTCCTTTGGCAGAGTTTCTAAATATTATAGGTTGAGTTTCGAAACAAACTTGAAAGGTTAAATTCGAAACTAGATGGTATAGAAGGTCAGTTGAAAGATTTTAAACATAAATATTGTGTACTCGAGGCCAATTAAGCCTTTGAATTATAATTACAAAACTTTTAGTTAGGTATATGAAATATATTCTATTGTAACTCAAAGATATTGAGCAATTAAACACAACTTGTTATTGCAAGTGAATGAGATATTTCTCAATGACGATTATGAAATGAATAAGAAATTCATTATTTGATACAATAAGAGTCAAGTTGCAAACATTAAGCTCTTAAGTTTCAGATGAACCAGAAAATATTTTTAGTATTGCCTGATAAAAAAAGTTGAAAAGGTTGGCCTTTTTTTCTGGTGTGGAAAAAAAGAAACCTGGGAGTATATACTTAACAGAATCACATGCCCCCAGAAGAGAAAAATTAGTCAAAGTATATGAATGAAGAAAAGAAAAGAGATTTAGCACTTGCTTCACTTAGTTACAATAGTCAAGTTTTAATAAAATCAACTGCAGACGGTAGAAAAATAATTATTTCTAGCAGTGAATAATTATATATATATATATATATATATATATATATATATATATATATATATATATATATATATATATATATATATATATATATATATATATATATATATATATATATATATATATATATATACTGGAATAGACACTGAAAGATAACTTAATTTTGACTATGTACATACATGTAATAATTTTTATAACTATTTTTACTCTTCTGCATTAAAGATTCAAGATGAGCTACTGGTCACAAAATAAAACTTTCTGCCTTGTCTTGTGTAATAAAAATATACATTTGTTTGTTTGAAAAATAAATGTAGGAATATTTAATAAGTTACAATTTGTTTCTGTTGTGAGATTTATTCCCAATGGGATTGATTGCATTGACATGTTTAATTTATTTTTATTTACATAAAAAATATTCAAAAAAATATATATTTTGAGAATATTGTAAGGTTGTAAGTCATTAAAGTTTATTCCATATATATATATATATATATATATATATATATATATATATATATATATATATATATATATATATATATATTATAATATATATATATATATATATATATATATATATATATATATATATATATATATATATATATATATATATATAATCATAAATAGTGCAATATGTCATATTGTGTTAATGATAAGTTTCGAGTATTTATATAATAATGGTTACAGTTAACTTAAGTAGAAAATAACAAATGGCTATATAAATAATGCAATAAGCATAGAATAAAAATATTATTGTGATACAGTAGAGGAGAAAAATGAAAGAGGAGAAAAACCTAAGACTAAATAAGATGTTAGTATCATACCTTTGAACACAGAGAACAGTTACTCTGTAATAAGGAATGAATGTTTGCATCTATGTTAAAATAAGGATTAGTAGAAATTTTGAATTCCAAAGAACACTATAAAAAGTGAGTAAATAACATAGGTTATTAATATAGGAAATACATGTAAAGATGATCGATAGAGGACAAGGTTGATCGAGTTGAATTATTATTAACATATATCTAAAACCATTTGGAGTAAAGGTTTACATGAAGTTTTATACTTAAAATGATAAATACGTTTATTTCTATCCCTGTTGAAATTCCATCCGTTACCCTATGTATGAAAGGGGTTTATCAAGACTACGGTAACAAAAATGTTTAAAAAGAAGTAAATAAATTGATAATGTTCACAACATAAGTTATATTTATATACTAATTATATACATTTTTTTTAAATTACCATTAAAAAAAATAATAATCTGGTAAGTTTTTTTTTTTTTAAATTTACATTCAAGAGTGCATACCTGTTACTTTTTGAAGACAACCGTGAAGAAACTGATGAATTTTGCAAATTTTAGAAAGTGTAAAATCATTTTTATATTTCCTATGTTAAAAGTAAATAAGGAATCTGAATAAAGCTAAATACTTACCCGTTCCAAAGAAAAGTATCAGCAAATTTTTCAAAAAATCCACAAATCCATTTGAGTTTTTTTCAACATCCCTCACCCTTCCAAACAATGACTCATATGAAGGAGGTGGAACTGCAAATAAATAATTAATTTTCTGTAATATAAGATCAATAAAATTAATATTTATTTATTTATGTAATACCTTATATAATACCCCTCCCCCCCCTGTGTGCGCGAAAACTATTCTGAAAAAATTTTTACAGTAGCAATTATAACTTTTATTTTCTTCTAGCTATATATATATATATATATATATATATATATATATATATATATATATATATATATATATATATATATATATATATATATATATATATATCTATATATATATATATATAATATATATATATATATATATATATATATATATATATATATATATATATTATATATATTTTTTTATGATGATAATAAATGTGATAATTTAAATATTTTTATTTGCATGAATTTAAAAAATTTTCAGTAGTAAAAATATCTCCAAAAAATTTTAAAGGTTTTATTACTTTTAAATGGCAGAAATTACGTTATAAACAGCAAAAAAATTTTTTGTCATGACACAAAAATAAAATAAAAATATACAGAGTGACGAATTTGAATTGCGCACCATTTGAGTATGCACACCATCTAGTGGGGAACATGTACATTATTGGAAGTAGCAGCCTTTGCAGTTTGTTATATTAGTGTCCCTCAGTCAACTATCAAAAAATACAAACAAACCGAACTGACGTTACTCTCATATTTCTACCTTAGGGTTAGGGTGTCTTCTACCACAGTTTGATTAACAACTTGAACATGTGTTTACAAAACCATTTATACCACGAAGATAACAGTTTGGTGTGGAGGTTCACTTTTGGAATCATCAGCCCATACTTTTTTTGAGGAGAAGAATCAAGCTATGAAGGGAACAGCAATCTGTTACCATGAGATGATTACACTACTGGTGTAACCTGATACTATAGGTGAGGATAGTGAACTCTAGTTTCAACAGGATGGTGCAATGGCAGACACAGAAGTCGATGGCAATACTGCATAAACAGTATTCAGGGCGCATAATTTCAAGATTTGAAGATATCAACTGGCCAGCGTGGTCCCTGAACCTAATACAATCAGTTTCCCCTGTGGGCATATTTAAAGGCATATGTCTTTAATACCAAACCACAAAGCGTCCAACTATAATGTTATTGCAGTTGTGAGTGAAATCAACATTCATTTGCTGGAGAAGATTATGGGTGATTTTGCAGGCAGGTTACATGAATGTGGTTACTTAACTGATCATGTCATTTCCAAAAAAGTGAAATCAGTAGACTAAATTGCAAAAAAGATATCTCAATTAGAAGTTTTTTTATTTTTTTTTAACTTTTCATGCAAAATACTTTTTAACTACAGAAGTTTGAAAACCGCCACATTCTATAGGGACACCCTGAGTATATATATATATATATATATATATATATATATATATATATATATATATATATATATATATATATATATATATATATATATATATATATATATATTATATATATATATATATATATATATATATATATATATATATATATATATATATATATATATATATATATATATATATATATATATATATATATATATATACACTATTAACTTTACTGTTCTTTTGGGATTAAATACTGGAACTACTACACACCATTTAGGTCTTGACATTCCTCATATGATGGTGGTGGTCCAGGTCCAACATGAAATGGTGGCAAATATTGAGGTGGAGCTGACTCACATGGTGGTGGAAGTGGAAGGGGATTGGGGTTTATAACAATATTTGTGCTTCTATCATCATTCAACTGAACTGACATATTACCCTGTAAACACAAAATAAATGTTAATCCACAAATTGTAATATTACATTTCTCTTTAAAAGTCACTACAAGAAAAAGGACTATAAATTATTCTTAAAAAAATATAATATCTATAACATGATATACTGTTACATTTTACCAACTATAGTGATAATAAAAAAATTAAAAAATATTCAGAAAACTTTCATTCACCTAAAAAAAAAAAAAATTTACAGTAGTGTAGAAAATAAGAATACAAAATATTTTTAATTTTTGTTTTCTTTTTTAACTGAAAAGGGCTTCTGGGGTGACAAATTTATCCTATGAGCACAAATTTTGTTTCAAACATTCTATATTCACATACAAAGGTAAATATTTTATTATACATGAAATGTACATCAAAACTTATCAATTAGTTTATTATTTAGTTTAGTTTATTAAAACTTTAAATATGTATATAAAAAAAAAAAAAAAAAAAAAAAAAAAAAAAAAAAAAAAAAAAAAAAAAAAAAAAATAAAAAAAATAATAAATAATTAATAATAATAATAATAAATAATATAAGTACCAATATAATAATAATAATAATAATAATATGATAAAAATGATAATAATAAAACAATCACTACCATCATCATCATTATGACTATTAATTGCAACTAAAACCTAAGGAAGTATTTTTTTAAGGGCTTTTCTAAAAGACCCTTAGAGTGGCGATTGCTGAGAGTTTATAGGGAGATTGTTCTACTCATCAATGCCCTAGTATGAGATGACCCTCAAAGAATTAGTTAGAGAGTATTTTGCTTTGTCTAGTGTAAAGTATTTTGTGCTACAGAGATTGGTAGTTCTCAAGGTTTGGTTCTGTATTATACGGTTAGTTAGAAGTTGATTTGTATTTCCATTTATGACTTTAAAGAGGTGGCTGCTTCCCAAAAGAATATAGAAATCCTTAAGTTTCATTATAGATAAACTTTTGAAAAGTGGGGTTCAGCGTTCACAGTGATTACATAATCCTGATAATTTATGAACTATCTTTTTCTGCATAGTTCTACCAGAGGTTGCAACAAGTATTCACTGGCACAACCTCATATTGACAGACAGACAGCAGAGTAGGTGGGATAGACAAATCTTAGATTATTGTAAAGGTTTTTTAGAATATATCTTGGAACAGTCTTTAATCTTTATGGATACAAGTTTACTTTGCTGATATGTTCTTTGGAAGTGGGTTTATCACCAAAGATTAATAATAATAATAATAATTATTAATTATTATTATGTTTCATTACTATTACAAAGATATATAATATAATAATATAATATAATATATATATATATATATATATATATATATAAATATATATTATATATATATATATATATATAATATATATATATATATATATATATATATATATATATATATACAGATTGAACTGCTGATGTTTCACCCATTATGAACACAATAAACACATTTGATATATATCATAGACTCAAAGGGACCTGAAAAGAATTGATTAATGTAAAAAATTTAAAATAAACAAAAAAAAAAAAATCCAATTACTTTTCCTATATATAGTGACATCAACTATCATATTTATGTTTTTAAAAAGTAGCAAGCTAAATAGCAATTTAGCATAAAATTAATTAATTAAAATAATGTGGTAGGGTACATATCTTTAATAAGTTATCAACACCAAAATCCAAAATTAGGTGTAACATCAGATAACATATTTTAGATAATATATTTTATGTTTACAATTAGCTAAGACAGCTTACTAAAAGTAAAAATGAAATCAGTAAACTATTTTCATGAAAGTTTCATTACTACAAATATTCATCATCATTTTAGGATAATCTAAGATTTTAAATTATTCGTATTAAAAGTTCTAACAAGATTTTCATGACACTTACAGAAAATACTACAAATGCATAAAATGAAGTTTAAGTGAAAAAATGATAAGCGTTATCTGTGGTTATATATATTTAACTATATAAATAGTGATGGAACCAATAATCTTCATTGCCATCATCAATTTTATGCCAATTAATTTGAATATATTGGCTTATAAATATCTTCTACTGAGAGTGAAAGGCTCTTTTGAAGTAAGGGGCCAAATATACACTCCAAAATGAAATCGACCTCAGAAACTGGAGGAAAGATTGTGTCTGTATCAATTTAAGAACTCTAAATTTAGTACTAGAATTTTGCATGTCTGTCCATGTACTCAAATATTAAAAATTTTAAAATCAATGTTTTGAAGATACTACAGGGTGTCCCACTCACTCTCACCCCCAGATATGCATTTATAGATATCAAAGTACAAGTCATAAGTTAATAAATTTTGTACATGAATATTTTCAATGAGTTCATAAATCATTTGGATGATGAGGAACTCCATACTGGCTATTTTAAGGAGGATAGCACCCCTTGCTACACATCTAGTGTCAGTACATATGAAATTCAGTCCTTCTTTGAAGATTGGGTCATTTCTAAGGGACTTTGGCCACCAAGGTTACCTGACCTTATCCTGTCGGGTTTCTATCTATGTGACATGCTGAAAGAGAAAGTATATCACAACAAGAAATATACTCTTATGCAACTAAAAGGCAACATTCAACGGGTAATTGATGCTGAATCCCATTATGCTGGCAGCAACCTTCCATAACATGGAAAAATGTGTGCAAGGATACCTTAATATCAATGACATTCACTTCCAAAACTTGTCGAGTTATTGTGATATCAGCATTATTTTAAAATAAGTGCTTATCTGGGGTTAGAAAGTGTATTGATATTACTAAAAATATTGAAACACTACATGAAGGGTAGGCATGGGCAATCTTTTTGAAGTAATGAGATACAAATTATAGTATTTTTCATATAGTAAATTCACATGTTGGCAAGTTAAATGGGCTGTTATAGTAAAAGCTATAATACACAGATTATTATAAAAAATAAAATATATATCTGCAGGTATATGGTATTGGTTCAATGATGTTATCACTTAGTTGTAAAATACAATTAGGTAGTTAAAAACTTTTTCTACTTTCCAAGTTCACATAAATGAAGAATAATTTCATTAAATTTGGAATTACCTTTCTAAATACTTTATTAGATAGTCTATATTTATTATAATTATTATTATTACTTATATTTATATTTATTTTATTACTATTATAGTTATTTTATATTTCTTCATAAATGATTAATATTGTATTTGAATCATTTTTCCAAGAACTACCTCAGATAATTCCAATACTATAAATTCATTCTTACTGTAAAATGTGCTAGATTTGATGAGACACATTTAAAATGTGCCTGCTAACTAAAGAAATATTTTGTAAAAAGCTTTAGTTTAATATTGTAAAACCAAAATATTCTCAAGTAATGCAATGTAAAGACTATCCCAAACTCTAGTATAATAAAGCTATAATAGTAATACAGTTTGTGGGAAACACACATCTTGTCATAATAATATTGTAGTGATCTTTCAACACCATCTTTTAAATTATTCATTTTATTGCATGTTATTTTCTGTTAAAAATAGTGAAAATCTGAGTAGGGTTCTACCACATTCTTTTTATAATTTTTAAAAATGGTCAATTTATGCTTTTTTAAATTGATAATATAGATATTTGTGAATTGTAAAAAAGAATCTTCTAATCTAGATTTTCAAGAAACTTTCACAAAACATTTCTATTATTCAGCCAGTGACGCCTCGGCATATATTAAATTAGGTCCCAAATGTTTACCTTTTACCTTATTTTCTGAAGATTTCATGCTTCTCAATAACCACATCCATAGTGATTGAAAACTTCATAGACTCCTATCAACCAGTTTCACCAGAGGGTATTATTTTAATGGGAACTGGATTTTCTTTTGCTTTTGAACTGTATTCTTATCCTAGTGCAGATGATGTATACGATTAAATACGTGTGAAGAAAAACGTCAAGCGATGGTTTTGATACTTTGCAAAAAACGCTAGTCACCACTTCCCTAGTTCCTACTCGGTAGAATCCTGGGACCTGGTGTTTTGACAGTTTCGTAACTGAAATAAGGGCAAACATCTACTAATATTAAGGATGACCTATAATATTTTCGAGATGAAGGGAATATTTACCAAAATTCTTTTCGGGCTTGTCAAGATTGCATTACAATTTTGATATTTACATTATGGATGAATAACTGTTCTTTTGTAATTAATCTACATAAAACACAGAAATTTTGTTTAATTTAATTAGTTTAAACGTTAAATTTTCAATACTAATTTATTTTCTTTAACTTAATGAAAAAAAACATTTTCATTTTAATAAAATGTAAGGAAACAAACTAAAATACGTAACATTTAATGATTAAAATAATATTAATAATTATAGAATATAATATATAATAATAATAATAATAATAATAATAATAATAATAATAATAATAATAATAATAATAATAATAATAATAATAATAATAATAATAATAAAAATAATAATAATAATAATAATAATAATAATAATAATAATAATAATAATAATAATAATAATAATAATAATAATAATAATAATAATAATAATAATAATAAATAATAATAATAATAATAATAATAATAATAAAAATAAAAATAAAAAGGAGAAAAGAAATTTTTGGAAATGTTACATTTTAAATCTTAAAAGTTTCAACTGGAATTTTTTGTTCAAAACTAATGATTCAAAGCTTAATATTTGAAATATGCCATACCTTTCAAATAAGGTATAGATGTTAAACTATTTGTTTTAACATATATTCGTAAATAAGGATATATAAAAGAACAATGGAGATAGCGATTGATGGTATGCCTTGCACGTTGAGTCTTTGTCCAAAATCATTTAGTACTGACTAGTATAAGTTCTAAAGGTGGGGGATAAAAGCTCTCCTTTTCAATGTTTCAGCTTTTTTTTTAGTTTTAGAATATACAGAAACTTTGAGAGACCAGTATTTTAAGCAAGAATTTAAAATGTTTTTTTATAAATTTATAAATTCAGTTTCACTATATATATATATATATATATATATATATATATATATATATATATATATATATATATATATATATATATATATATATATATATATATATATATATATATATATATATATATATATATATATATATATATATATATATATATATATATATATAATATAATATATAATATATATATATATATATAATATATATTGCATTAAAAATTTCCTTTCGTATGTGGAAAAATTAATAGGAAGAAAAAATGATTGCTGGCAACTGTTGTCTGAGAAGACAAGTACGTTTATAAATGTTCTCAAATTTTATTATACCTTTTACTAAAATATTTAAATACTAACACACCAGTAGTATATAAATGCATTTGCTGATACATTTTAATTAACGTAAACCTAATTATAAAGCACCTTACAAATGATTTTTTCATTTTACGGTTTCTGTGGACCAAAACATTTTTCAAACACTTTAACTGAAAGAGAACTTCTTTTGGCAATCAGAATGATTCTTACGAATGAGAATGATCATTATACTGGTACCGAAGATGGTAAGGTCATGTAATAGCGCAAGAATCCTTTATGAGTGAAGGGAAAAGAGTAGGAGGAAGGAAGCCTGAATCATCCAGAGTAGAATTAAATAAAAATAGAAGTCGAAGAGATTAGTCTTTTCATAGGAATTGTTAGTTAAACATTCATCAGAGTGAATAAGAGAGTGAAAAGCAGATTTAAAGGATTTACTGGAGATATGTTGGGCAAAAGGCCAGAAGTTTTTATCAGTAGGAAAACTAAGGAGGTCATTGTACTTACTTTCAGTGAAAAAACGTTTAGTCCGTCAAATAACATCCCTTTATTGATTCTGAGTTGAATAAAAACTAGCAAACATGATTGGAGGACTGATTTTTACCGCGTTCCTTTCTTTAATATAAACTATCAAACCATGGTTTGGGAAGAAAATATTTTGTTTTCCCATCAGCTGTATCCTCTATATTTTTAGCTGACTCCAAAATATGCTCACTGTCAAAGCAGGATACATTGCAAGGATAATTAGAGTAGAAGTGGTGCAGTGCGTCTCAACTAGCCCTCTATTCATGTTCCAGAAAATATGTTCTGAACAGGGTGAAAATACTGAAGAGTATTATCATTAAGAGCTGCAAGATTGTGACCAGAGTTACCAAATGAGGAAAAATGGGAAATGGTGTATTTATATATAGAGAAGCAGCAGTGATGAAGCACAAGTCAATCGTGTTTAACAATTGGTTAGGGATAGTCAAATTAAGTGCAAATTCTTTACTCAACGTTTCCAGATCGTCAAGAATACTGAATGAGATGGCCTCCTTTCCACCTGTATCAGTATCAGAGAAGCCCAACCACTCAGTATATGTTAAAATCCCTTAATTGTAGGAATCAGTATGTGAACGAGGAGATGTAAAAGTCTCTTGACAAGTGGTAAAAAATAAAATATAAAAACTAAAATGTCTGCCATAAAGGAAACCGCAACAGGAACACAAAAAATGGAAGTAGTATGAAGAAGTATTTTAAGCCAAAGAACATCTAGGTGAATAATAATAATAATAATAATAATAATAATAATAATAATAATAATAATAATAATAATAATAATAATAATGAGACGTATTACATGAGTTTTAATTCCTTTATAAGCACTGACACCAATCTTTATACGGAAATTGTAAAATGTGCAGTATAAATATTAAGGTTATGAGAGAAGGAAGCGTTAGATATCTTTCTCAGACAAGTAAAATGACAGGATGAGAGTTAGGAAGGTGATATTCAACAGATTCAAAAATAGCAAGTGAACACTGGCCGGTAATGTAAAGTTTATAGAAAATTCACTTCGACACCCACTCCTACTTGAAAGACTAATTGTACCTTCCACTCGCGTAATCACACCACACATATCGGCCAAATAACACTTAAAAAAAATTATAATAAAATTATAATAAAAGTTTAACTCAAAGAATAAACAAAGTTTTTAAATTGTAGTTAAATACAACGCCATTGATGTATTTATAATGTATTTCTAAATATAAAAACAATTTTTAAATTAGTATTTAAAAACATTTATATTTATATAAATAGTATATGTTAATAGTATATTTATATAAGGTCCAACTTAGGGTATGTTAATTAAGAAACTTAGATAAAAAAATAAATAAATAAATAAATAAATAATAATAATAATAATAATATAATAATATAATAATAATAAAATAATAATAATAATAATAGTAATAAATATAAAAAGAAATAATATATAATAATTAATAATAAATAATAATAATAATAATAATAATAATAATAATAATAATAATAATAATAATAATAATAATAATAATAATAATATTATAATAATTATATTATTAATATAATAATATATAATATAATAATATAATAATAATAATAATAATAATAATAATAATAATAATAATAATAATAATAATAATAATAATAATAATAATAATAATAATAATACAATAATATTAATTAATTAATAATAATTATGATATATTTTTTTAATATAATAATTTAATAATAATACGGAAACTAACAGTTTGTTTTAATTAAAAAAGTAAACGAAAAAGTACTTTTTTCAGTACTAAATATGACAACCAAAGAGTCTACAAAAACTGGCAACCATAAAAATATAATCCTACGAGTCATTCGGACTGAAGGATTTGCGCAATCATAAATTCAATTCAGTTTCCTGAAGACCTTTGGAAGGAGTTTAGGATTTTAGAAGTTTT
>SEYY01019352.1:30000-33975 GCA_009176605.1 Armadillidium nasatum
CGTTTCCTAAGTTCCCCTCTTTTGGGTTTTATCTTTTCTCATGTCAAGCTATCATTCAAATCGTTCTACATCTCCTG
Organism: Armadillidium nasatum; assembly: GCA_009176605.1. Taxonomy (NCBI): domain Eukaryota; kingdom Metazoa; phylum Arthropoda; class Malacostraca; order Isopoda; family Armadillidiidae; genus Armadillidium; species Armadillidium nasatum. Next base: position 30,078 of record SEYY01019352.1, read on the forward strand.
TTGCTAATCAGGAGAAACTCTTATTCCTCATGGTTCTAATTTTCTCCTACTCTGTTTCTAAATTTCATTAATGATCTCATCTGTCACTGAACTCTTTGCATTCAATCAAATGTCTTGGAAATCTAAAATTATAACGGTTGTTAGGGTGCCCTCAAACAACCTGAAAGTTCTGTTTAAATTGAGATATTTTTTTTTCTCCTGCTCAATTATTTCAACTTGCATATAGTACTGCACTCGATATTTAGGGGTGCAAAGGGGTTCGGGTTTCACACGACCTTTAGATAGAGTCGTGTCAAAAGTCAAAGGACGTATAAACCGTTCCTTACATTCCAATTCACTTGACCCTTTATCTCTCCGACACGACGTTAGTGCTTTGTCTCTTTTCTATAACTACTACAGCAGGAAGAGCTCGTGGGAGTTATGACCTTAACGACTACATCGTTGCACAAGGGTTGCAGTGTCTGCGTAAGAATTTAATGTACGTGTTTCCAACTCCACCATTATTGACTGTTATGCTTACTTCTTTCCAATCATCTCTGACTTGTGATATTCTTATCCATCATCTGTTTTTTTCTCCCGAATTTAATCTACTTCACTTTAAAGCTTCCCAATTTATTATTATTTTATATCCCACCTCAAATAACCCTTTGCCCGTGAAAGGTGGTTAAAGCTATATCTAAAAAATATTTAAAAAATACTCATTTATAGGCAAAGAACCTGCAAATAATTCGGTGATGTTGATCCATCGGATAGGTTACTCCTTTCGTAGGGGGTATTCCCTCCCTCGTCTTCTCCTTCAGGGGGTGGAGGGATTATTTCCACGATAGCTTCACTTTCTAAAGCCATTTGGGCGTTCCTGAAAAATTTATATTATTATATATATATATATATATATATATTATAATATATATTATATATATATATTATATAATATAAATATATATATATATATTATATATATATATTAATATATATTATATATATATGAATTATAAAACTACACAAATTACAGAAGGATTTTGCATTTGGTTTGCACATTGGTGCAACCTACAAATACGAATTGCCGTTAAGCAAAGACAAACCTCTCGCACGGCTTTCATGTATTCTCTTTCTGCTTTGGCAATTAAGTCTTCCTCTTCTTTGGCCCCATCGCGCTTCATTCCATAAACAGCGCTTCTGGCCTTCTGCCGAAGACGTTGTTCCTTATGCCTCGCTTCTAGAACTCTCTCTCGTCGAGTTTCTCTGTCAAGAAGCTGGAAAAAAATTTTATATAAATTTTCAATTTTATTTATAAAACGAAAAAGTTATAATTAGTATCTTAATTATATCTATATTATTGAATGCAAAAAATATCAAGAAACCAACAGATGTGAAGGCTGGTTTTTCGTGTTTATTGAAAGGTGTATACAATCTTTCTGGGAGGCGTAGCAATGTGAGCGTTCCCCTTTGGGACCCAACTGCCACTAACTGTCCATTTTCTTGAATTTTTACGACTTCCAAACCTTCATCAACAACCTGGTATGAACATTTGAAACATTTTTAAATAAATACATTCAATGTTTGTCTTTATTTAAAAAAGATATTTGTTTTACACACACACACACGCAAGCACACACACACGCACGCACACACACACACACATATACACATACACACACACATACACATACACATATATAATATCTATATATATAATATATATATATATATATATATAATATATATATATATATATATAATATTATATATATATATATGTAAAATAATAACTCCACTAAGAGGAAATGCCTTTCGTTCTACACTCCATTATTTTTCATTTAAATTACAAATAAACAATAGAAACTTTGAATCGACCTGAACTTCTGTGCTCGGCTTAGCCACTGATTCTAGAAAATCCCACACCTGAAGGGCTCCGCTGCAATTTACAGCAAGAGCAATGGAACCTCTTGTTGGACTCCAGCAACCGCCTCTAAGCTGTATAATATATAAATACAAATTTTTTTTATTATTTTGAAAATTGACTAATTTCCATTTTTATTTATTTATTTAAGTCATTTATTATTATTATTATTATTATTATTATTATTATTATTATTATTATTATTATTATTATTATTATTATTGTTATTATTTCTCAATACCGGAGTTGAAGATGGGGTTGTCCAAAGAACGGCAGATTCCTTAAAATCTTCTGTCCAGATTTTAATTGTCCAGTCCCCAACCGTCATAAAATTCTTTTGGAAAACCGGATTTCTCTGAACAGAGTAAACTGGCGATAAGTGAGCAGAGTAACACAAACCTGAGTATGAAAGGATATGTCATCATTAACCTTGTATCCCTTAAAATCCTTGAATCCCTAGTAATCCTTGCATCTCTTGTATGAGTGACTTTTGTGATGTCAAGGTTTTGGGATAATTAATTTGTATGTTAGAGACTTGTGAGGAGTTTAGGAAATAGAAAACGCTTAGTATAATATATATATATTCTATATATATATATATATATATATATAATATATATATATATTATATATATATATATATATATATATATATATATAATATATAATTATGGTCAAAATTTAAAGGCCGACATGACCTGATACACGGCGTTTAAAGGTGCTTAAGTCATAGGAAGTTGGGAAAATAGATGAAGGAAGTGTGTTCCAGACTTTACCAGAGTACATGTAAGATTGAGCATAGCGGTTAGTCTGGGTCAGAGAGTTGGCAGAGAAAAGGAATGGACTGTTTTTTGAAAAGACGAGTCGCACGACCCTTCTCAATTTAGGGAGGTGCGAAGGAAGTTCATAGAGTAGTTTCCATTGTAATAACGATAGTATAGAGAGAGTGACGCAACATTTCGACGGGCAGAAAGAGATTGGTGAGAATTAGTGAGAACAGAGATATAAGGCGAAAGCTCTAGACTCCACCTTTTCCAGGAGAGAGCTGTATGAGTGAACCCCCCAGATGTGTGTGAGGCATACTCCATACAGGGGCGAACACTCCCTATACAGAGCAAGCAATGGGGTGGTTTAAGAAATGCTGAAGACGCCTCAGAAACACATCTTAAAAGCTTGTTTAGTTGAGAGTAATGTGATTTCGGAAAGATACGAGAAAAAGAAAATAGAATATTGGAGAAAGGTTTGTTGCGTGTTTTCGAAGAAGATGTAGTTGTGTGGAAGTTGTATCGAGTAGAGAGATGGAGGAATTGAGTTTTTGAGGCTTGAAAGACCATGTTTTCCTTTGCCCTAATGAAAGAGAGATGCCAGAGGTTAGTTGTCCAAGGCCACCCTCCTTGCTTCTATTAATTGTTGCTGGGAGGGGCGCCTTTCAAAATGAAAAAGTAATGAAGGGTGGAGTCATCAGCATAAAGTGGAAGGAGATGAAGTACAGAGAGAAGGTCATTAATGAAACAGAAAAACTGTTGGGATGGAGATCCTGAGGAACACCACTATTATAGATTTATAGGATGAACGTTGGCCGTCTACAACAGCTGCTATAGAACGACCGAAAAGAAATCAGAGAGAAGGCCACAGAGAGAAGGATAGATGAAAGAGAGTTTAGAAATCAAAGCTTTGTGCAGACTCTATCGAAAGCTTCGATTTGTCAGCGCCACAGCAAAAGATTCAACCGAAAATGCCGAAGAGCGGAGACCAAGAGTCAGAGAAAGGGAAAGGAGATCACCAGTAGAGCGTTTTTACGAAAGCATACTGGCGATCAGAGATAAGATTAGAAGAATTAGATGTTTCCAAATCTTTCTGTTAAGGATTGATTCAAAACTTTAGAAGAACGGAGGTTAAAGAATTGGACGGTAGTTAGAGGGTTGAGAGGGGTCCCCCTTCTTCGGCACAGCTGAATGAGAGCACGTTTCCAGCAAGAAGGGAAGGTTGAAGTAGAAA